>LR749499.1:1658418-1831509 GCA_902729485.2 Mus minutoides | reverse complement strand
TATCTACATGGATAGCGGTTTATATTTAACTTTATAAGAACTACCTGTGTTAAGAGAAATAATTATAGGCACCAATGCATCTGTAAAATATAAATTATATTTTGATAAAGTTGAGTTGATTCTTGACAAAGTTCTGAATGTTAATGGGACAGAAATTCCCATCTGACTATTTTCTATTCTTATAGTATCTTTTTTTTAAGTGATATAGGCTGGCTGCTGATTCTTCTTCTTTTTTTTTAATTTTGGCACCCACATATAGCAAATAACTGTGAAACATTTCAAACCTCCAAGTGACACTAAAACTGTGAAGTATGAAGTGGAAGTGCCAGAGTGTGTGAGACACAGTGCATAGCACCGCACAGTAATCCAGTGTATGCACGCAAAAGTGGCGACAACACTGTCTCAGGATGCATCATGGTGAATGCTGCAGAAATTAAATAAAAACAGTCTACATTTGAAAACTCTCCCCCTACCTCCCTAAACTTAGCACTTCCTGTGTTTAATATTCCTGACCTTCTCCCCTCCAAGTGTCTGCTGTGAGGAATAAAATTATTAATACATATATTCCTTCTATGTCAGGTTAGTAAGTAGCTGTTATAAAGGGTGGTGGTATTTTTGTATTCTCCACAAATGCTTGTATTTCCTCCACACCCACATGAGTATGACTAGATTTGGTCATTACCAAAAAACAATCTGTCATCCATTATTGATGCTTGATTCCTTCTCAGTTTTTTTTTCCCAGACAGTATCCCAAAGAGTGTATTAAATTGTTTGACCTTCTAATCATTATTTGTTTTTTCTTTTATTGAAAATAATTTTTCATAAAATTTATACCCTACAGTCTCTCCTTAGAAAACAAGCTGCCTTGTAGGAGATAGGAAGAAGATGAGATAAATCAAAAACAAACAAATATGAATATGACAAAACAACCCAACAACAAAAAGAGCCAAGGCAAACCACATAAAACACAGATACGTGTTTGCACACACATAGGAATTCCATAAAAACCCAAAACCAGAAACTATACTATGTATGCAAAGAACCCGTAAGATTAAAAACCAAAACCAAACCCCAAAACCAAGAAACAAACAAAATATCCCAGACTTAAAGATGAAGATCCTCCAAAGGTTAAATTCATTTTGTGGCACATGCCTTTAATCCCAGCACTTGGGAGGCAGAGGCAGGCGGATTTCTGAGTTCGAGGCCAGCCTGGTCGACAGAGTGAGTTTCAGGACAGCCAGGGCTATATAGAGTATATAGAGAAATCCTGTCTTGAAAAACCTGTCTAGTCTCAGGCTCTTGGCCACCTAAGCAAGTATTGGGTGTGTATTCCATCTCATGGAGTGGGTCTTAAGTTAAATCAGATCTTGGTTGGTTACTCCCACAGGTTTTGTACCATGATTATATCAAGTAACTTTGTGAGCAGGCAACTTTTGTAGACTGAAGGGTTTTGTAGCTAAGAAGGTGTTTAACTTTCTCCTTTGATAGCATACAGAATACCTTTCTGTACCACAAATACTAGTTCGTAGAGGTGAAGGCTCTGGGTAGGCATCAGCTTGGCTTCTCTGTGTTCAGTGAGTTGTGTGGCTGTTGTGTTCAGCACCAGGGCCTTACTGTCTGTCAGTTTGTGGAGAGCCACCAATAGACTTGGCAATAGCCTGAGTTGTTTGGTGGTTCCCATA
The DNA here is from genome assembly GCA_902729485.2 of Mus minutoides. Classification (NCBI taxonomy): domain Eukaryota; kingdom Metazoa; phylum Chordata; class Mammalia; order Rodentia; family Muridae; genus Mus; species Mus minutoides. Next base: position 1,829,827 of record LR749499.1, on the reverse strand, counting down.
GGACCCCCTTGAGCAAGAACTTGACTTTATGTAACTCATTACTAGTACTGAAAACTTCATCAGGTAATAAAAGCTGTCCATACAGGGCTCTATCTTCCCTGTTATCTAGGATACCATTTAGATCAACTTTATAAATGTACATGTTATAGGAAGCTTCTACTGTATTACATTTTTGTCTTAGAGTTTTATTGCTGTGAAAAGACACCATGACCACAGCAATTCTTATAAAGGAAAACATTTAGTTGGGGCTGGCTTACAGTTCAGAGGTTTAATCTGTTATTGTCATGGTTGCAAGCACGGCAACATGCAGATACACATGGTGCTGGAGGAGTAGTTGAATGTTCTACATCTTGATCTGCAATCACCAGAGAAAGAAGTTGCTTGAACTAAGACCTCAAAGCTCATCCCCTAGTGATACATTTCCTCCAACAAAGCCACACCTACTACGACAAGGCTATGTCCCCTAATAGTGCCGTTCATACACATCAGTCTTTGAGGACCTGCTTGATCTCTAATTTCAGTCCACCTACCTATTATCCATCTATTAATATTTTCTTTTGCCATTCTAAAGAGATATGTCTTTCCTCCCTGGACCCTTAACTTTTTTCCTTATGTTTTTTCTTTTATTAAAATGGATTTTTTTTCTCACATAATATATCCTGATATGGTTGCTCTCTTTCTACTCCCAGGTCCCCCTCTATCTCCCATCTCCTCCAGATCCATTCCCATTCTATCTCACAATAGAAAACAAAACAAAACAAAATAACTTCTAACTGGTAATAATAAAACAAAACATAATAATATAAAACAAAAATTAGCACATTGAAATTGGACAAAACAAACAAACTGAAGGAAAAGAGTCCAAAAGAAGGTACAACAACCAATGACCGACAAGTTACATACTCAGGATTCCATAAACACATAACTGGTACAGATCTGAGCATACTATACTACCTCAGTTTCTGTGAGTTCATATGCGTTTTGATCATGTTAATTTCCAGGCCTTGTTTTCTTGGTGTCCTCCATCCCCTCTGGCTCTTACACTCTTCTTTGTTCCTCTCTCACAGCGTTTCCCTGATCCCTGAGAAGAAGAATTTGATAAAAGATATCCCACCTAGGGCTGTGTATTCCAAGGTTTCTCACTCTATAATATATGGCTTGGCTCTCTGCTCTCCTTCCCATATGCTACAGGAGGAGGCTTCTATGGTGATTGCTGAACTAGGCATGGATCTATGAGTATAACAGAAACTATTAGGAGTTATTTTATGTTATGGTTACATGTTTTGTTATAATGCTTTTTTTTTTTTTTTTTTTTTTAAGAACAGTAGTATTTGGTTTTACTCTAGGTCCCTGGGCTATCTAATATTTATCTGTTTTGGTCACATAAGCAGTGTTGGATATTGGTTTTATCTCATGGAGTGAGTCTTAAGATGACTTCAGATATTGATTGGTTACTCCTACACATTTTGTAGCTTTGTATCAACATTGCAGTAGGAAACCACTGTAGATCAAAGATTTTGTAGGTGGGTTTATGTTTCTCTTTTGGTAGTTTGCAGAGTACGTTCCTGTACTATGTAGCTATCTATCACATAGTGGTAAAGGCTATATGTAGGGACCAGCTAGTATGTGTTATCTTCAGCAATAAGGCCTTGTAAGTTTGTGGCAATAGCCTGCATTGTTTGGGGGTTCCACTGCGATCCCTTGCCTTTTTAAATATAACGATGGGCTTATATTTGAGTATTTATCTTTTTTTTTTTTTTTTTGCTTCTGAGGTTCAACTGAATGTTTCATTTGGGGACATATGTCAAGAGAGATTTGGGGTTGTGAAAAAGGATCTTATTTTCCCAAGTTCAGACACTATGGGAAGAAAATATGTAGAATCACCACAGCGATGTCCTTAGCAAGTACATCATAAGAGTGCTGCTCGGTAAACAGGGTCTGACAAATTGATTTTCCAAATAAGCAGAAATCAAAAGCAACAAAGCCACATAGCCCTCTGATTACTGAGTACTCAGTTTATAAACCATTAAACACATCACTGTCTCAAATGTAATGCTCAGCTGAGCTGAGCATTACATATTACAAATATTTGAATACGTATTTAAGAATAGAAAACTGGTACTCAGAAAGGGTAAGTGGCTTCCAACGTTGGTGCTCAAGCAGAAGATTCTATCTCTTGACTTCAGTGCCAAGGCTCCTTATCTAAGTCCATCACATGTTATGGTTTGGTATATACGATGAGTTTCACTTTATATCTGAGGGAAGTCTGCTACAAAGAAATTGTACTACAGGGGCTAGTGGGCTCATAACAGTGAGTTAAGAGACTTGTGTTGTAGTGTTGCACTGAAATATGAAAGGTATTGTCTCAGTCACTGCTCTATTGCTATGAGGAGACACTATGACCAAGGTACTCTTATAAAATAAAGCATTTATCTCAGAGTTTTGTTACAGTTTCAGAGGCTCAGTCCATTATCATCTTGTGGGGAACATGACAGCAGGCAATCCTGGTGCTGGACAAGTAGCTGAGAGTTACATTTTGATCCATAGGCAGAAAGAGTGACTGGGCTTTTTGAAACTTCAAAGCTCACCCCAGGGACAAACAACCTCCAACTGGGCTACACCTTCAAGTTCTTCCAATCCTTTTAACTGTTTCCACTTCCTGGTGACTAAGCATTGGAATACATGAACCTGTGAGGACCATTCTTATTCAAATGGCCACATTTACAGAAGATGTATTCCTTTAGTGTGGAGGAAGCAGGAAGACAGGCATGATGGTGTCCCACAGAGCTTAACTTGAGCTATAAAATGAATGTGAGTTCAGGAGTGGCCAGAGAAGATAGAAAAATTTTTTAAAAAAAATGATGAAACTTGAAGCATGGTAAGAAATAACAGGTTAAGTATGGGATGAAGGAATTCACCTCCATGTATGTCATCTGTAAAAAGAGGTATGATTTGCTTATAAGAAGCTATATATATTTTTGTTTGTATGTGGGCATGTATTTGTTATATGTATTTCTAAAAGAAACATAATCTTTTGGGGATTAGAGGCAGACTTTTCAATAACTTAGAGAATCTCGTATCAGTTTCCATATTCTTCAGTCCTCCTTGGGGTGATGAATCAGGATAGGTGTAACTCACATATACAGTGGAGTCAATACCATAGGAGAATGCTGAAACTGTGAATCCTGGTGTTTGGTACATTTGCTTCTCTTCAACTGAAAGTACTGGGGTAAGGGGTAAGCAAATATTTTACATACATAAGAAAATCCAGTTTAAGAAAGAAGCTGTAGTAAAGGGTCTGTGTGTATTACTTGTGAAAGGTAGATGATGTCTTCTGGGGAGATACCTCCAAATCTCCCTTGAGTCTCTGTTTTTGACTTTCATGGTTATCAACTGTTCAGTGACCTTTAATCCACATTCAAGAATTCCTTTCTCTGGAAACAATGGTAATGATATATGAAAGTGTGATTCTCAAAGGCAACACTCACTTAGATTCCTGATTTAATTAAAGACAGGCATCAGAGGTTGTTTACAAGGAGGGCCCACTATGACTTTTTAATTAGGTGACCTCAGAGCATCTGAGCAGAAGCTCAGATTTGAGTAACTGAACTGTAGCCCTATTTTTTGTTGTTGGAAAGGATGGTTCCTGGAAGATCAACTTATGCTTACTTCCTCTGTGAAGGTGTGTTAAGCTTCTGACTGTGACACACCCTTAGTACCAGCTCTGTCACTAGGGAATACTTGTGACCTTGATTACAAAGCTAAAGGATACATGTCATTCTCTTGTGTTCATGACACAATGAAAATAGCTTCCTAGTGCTTCCACTGGAACCATCAAGTTATATGTAAGTGATTTTATTGACTAGAATTAAAGAGTTCTAAACTTAAGGTTAGTTACTGTATTCCTAGTACCTACCCGATTGCCTGTCTTAAGTTAGTCATTCAACAACTATTTTGAATACTGACCGAATAACTGGAGATGTATAAAAGCAATCTCTGTCCTCAGGAAACCACCAATCTTAAGTGACAGATCACCTCTTAACCGTAAGACGTATTGTGTGTACACGATCTTTAAGGTTATCACTTTTAGTATACTGTATGTGGGTCGGGTGTGTGACCCTACACTTTACAGTCATTTAGTGTTAGACAGTAAAAACTGATTACTTAGACAGATATTTTAAAGATTGTAAAAATTCAAGATGTAAAATAATCTTAATCTTCATATGACATGGAATACAATTTTAGTAGCAGGTCTTGAGAGAAACATGAAAGACTATTTTATAATCTGTAAATAATATCTCATCTTTTTACATGAAAAAGATCTGATATAACTAATATAAGATTTTTATAAAGCAATCACAGAAGAAAAGAGACCTCAAAGTTCTTGTAGCCCTCTTGTCTTTACCACAAGATGTCTCCTCTATGATTATTCCCTGAATGGGTGATACATGTAATGGAGAACACAGCTCCTTCATGGTATCTTACTCCTAAACAAGTCTGAGCGACATTGACTCAGTTTAATTCTTTAAACTGTTCTTTTACATTATAAATGGGAACTCCTGCGGTGGGGGGCAAGGGGTGGGGTGGAGAAGAATAAATATTCTTTACAATTGTCAGGGGAGAAATGAGTATTTTTTCCTTTGAAGGAGGTTGAAGTAAGTATGTATGCATGCGATATCTGGAGTATTGGGGAAAATGAAAGCAGTTAGTCTATGTCATTGGCAGACATAATATTAAGACAACATAACTGAATAAGAAGTTTTAAATATTTTATTTATTGATTTTTTTTATAGTAAATGCTTAACAAATGTGCTGTTTTATGATTAGATGTGCAGACAATTCAATGTAAAGAATTCCCAGTCAACACTATTCAAAAGCTTTCGCTATTATAAAAGTAAGGAGGGTCAGGTGAATACTGAAGGCTAGGCCATGGCTCAGATCCTGTGGGTGCAGTGTGGAACTGTGAATGACTAGCAACACGAGAAAGTATCTCAGGCATTTCTTTATTCAGCACATTGTTTTTACAGAGCACCTGAAAAGTACAAGTGGAGAAAACAGAGCAAATGTAGAGTATCACCTTAGGGCAGGGTCAGCATTTGAAGTTTGGTGAAATCCTGCATGTCTCTGGCCCTTAAATGAGCAACGTTCAGAGAGAATACCTGTGGCCCATGTAAGCTGGTTGGTTAAGTGAGATGCTCCAAGAGCTGATCCTTCACATTTGCAGGACGATATTAGTAAAAGACCAAGACATAAACAAAACAAAAAAGAAAGCAAAACAGCATCAGCAACCACAACAATACAACAATAACAACCACAACAATAACAATACATACACTCACTTGTAGAGGGTGAAAAGAAGCTACTGTTTTTGCCTTAACTCCTAGAAAAAAAGAAAATTATAGAATTTATAACCATCCCAGGATTGAATCAGAATTCATATTATCAGTATCTTAAACATCTATAATGTGAGAAATTAAAGTTATAGTTGAAAATGCGATCAACTGCCTGTAAGAAGCAAACACAGGGCTATATCTTAATTACATCCTATATCTAGCACATGTATTTAAAGTTCTATAAAATATGTATAAATAATTTTCATTCCTAAGAAATATTAGTTATAAATAATCATTATTTTATAGAATATGAGTTTGCAATGTAAGAAATTAAATCTCATAAGGAAGTAAATCACCAGGGGAGAGATTGAGTTATCTTCCCCTCACAAAGATACATAAATTATCAGGTAAAGGATAAAAACAACTGAGGTCAATATATATGCACACACACACACACACACACACACACACACACACACACACAGACAGACAGATGAATGAGCTACAGGCTACAGTCTATAGATCTAGCTGAGAAGGCTTGATGAGGAACTGAAGAAACCTGTAGGAGTTTAAGTATGATACTGAAAGTAGAATTAGTAAACTAGAAAGCACAGTGCAGGAAAAAGCACAGAAGTAAAGAAGAAAGATGAAAGGTGGAACCTTGGAGAGTGTGTTGGGTTTTAGTAGAAATAAACTTCTGACTTTTCTAGCAAAGAAACTAAGTAGAGTGGGGGAAAGTGTATTAGAAGAGGTGCTGAGCACTGTGTCATGAACCCCTGATTCCATGTCGGATGTAGGGAAGGGGAAAGATTAGTGACCAAGAAACGGTGAGAGACCACGGTGATGGACAGCATGGTATGGCGGCTGCCTTGGTTCTGCTTGGCCCGATCTGAAAGTTTTGGCATTGTGAACATAGAAAAGAATCGTGATACAAATACAAAAAGAAATTAGTATGTCCCTAGTAATATTCAAAATGAGAGCAAATGATGACATTTTTCTTACAGAGGAAGCCAGCTTATAAATGATTATATAATAGAATTACAGCACAATTTTATTAGTGGGTGTTTTGGCACAAGTTATTAGTGGATACTTAATTGTCTTTCAAAAAGACATTTTGGATTAATTCATTTATATGTTAGAGTATCAGCCAGAGATTGATCACAAACAAAAATGCTTTCTTTTAGAAGGAAGACTTTGTCAGTTACATCTTAATTAAAGGGTAAAATTTAGCAGCAGCCTTTGAAATGATTTAGTGGGATGATGCAATGCTATTGTCAAATTTTAATTTTAGGGAAACCACAGGAAAACAACTAGAATGCAGATTGTTTTTAGAGGTGTTCTCTCAAGGACAGGGTGAATTCACAGCGAGTAAAGTGAAAGACCTGAGTTAGGGCTCACAGCATCCACTTAAAGGCTGGCCCTTTAGTGATCCTCTAAACTTTCAGAGACAAGCGGATCCTGGATGTTCACTGGCCAGTCAGTGTAGCTGCAATGACTAACTTCAGGTTCAGTGAGAGATTTCATCTCAGGTAGGTAGGTAGGTAGATAGGTAAACAGAATGGAGTATCTATAAATGTGATTATTATCTGTGGCCCTCACATGTGCTCACATGGCCAAGTGCACCTATACTTATCTGTGTACCTTTCTACACACAAATTAAGAAAAGTTCATATTTTTCCAAAACAATTGAACTAGTTGACAAGCACATTCTAGGTCAGTGCTGCATAGCTGAATGACTGTGTAAACTGCAAATGCAATTTAAAGTTTCAGTAGCCATGTTAAAAAAATCTGTAAAATTAATGTCAATGTTATAATTTCATATCACAAGAGAACATTATTTAAGCATGTAGTTCACTTAAAACTAGCAATTATAATGTCTTTATCATGAATCTTAGAAACCCAGAATATATTCAATGCTCATAGTATATCTTAATATAAGCAGTATAAGAGGCATGTTGTAGTGTTGTGATCTTGAGTATCATTATGGACAGGGTAGCTCCAGATTAGAGCTGCTCTAAGAGGCATATGCGATGCTTGATTAAGTGTGGACAAGGGGAAAACACGTGGAAAATATATTTTTGGAATAATTAATAGATTTGAATATAGGTAGTTCATTAGATAACTCTGCATAAAATGCCCACTTAAGGAATATTTGTTATTGTGTGTGGCTGAGCATGCCTTTAATCCCAACCCTTAGAAGGTAGGGGCAGGCATATCTATGTGAGCTCAAGGACAAGCATGGTCTACATAATGAGTTCCAACTCAGCCATGGTAAATGAAGAGACACTAAATAAAAAAATACATAAATAAAAATATTTTTCAGTGTGTATTATATGTCATATATGCACAATGAAGTAGCTATGTGTAAAAACATCAAATCGTGAGCTACTTTTTATTGATTCTTAAAATGAATTATATATGCATTTGTATGAACAAGTTCACACAGATGTCAACATGGTTATTTTGTTTGCTTGAAAACTAAACAAGGACATTTTATTAGATAACTATAAAACAGTGTTCTTAATGATTTTAATTATATACTTTTAGGACGATATAGAATATTGTGAAAATTGCACATTGATTTATAAAGTAGAAACCAACAAATTTCAGCTATCTAGAATTATATAAAATCTGTTCTTTAATCTGTTCTCTAGCTGTGAAATTATATTAGGAAATAACACAATGATAATTTAGAATTCCAGAATTAAAAGTGACATATTTATAAATGGTATAGAGGATAAATTGGAGGGTATATGGTTGAAGGTGGAAATCCAACTGAGGAAGCTTGTAAGGTTCCAACCTGTGTGTGGCAAGGTCCTGTAGGAGGTAATATCAAGTGGACAACGTGGGTGGTACTTAATGAATAATTGTATAAGGAAGGGATTGAAAAGGGATTGGTTTGTGATGCTTTCCCAGATGGAAAGTACTATTGTTAATTCTGAGAGAGCCATGCTGATTGTAATGGAGATAGCTGGTTACTAAGAATTGGAACTCAAGCATTGCCAATGCAAGATGCATAAACTTGTGTGCCAAACACACGTAGGCAATAAATATAACCACAGTAGTTGGATCAAATTACTGAAGTAGAGAGTTAGGAAGTTGTCAAGGAGAGAAAGAGAATGTGGAGGAACATCACCAATAGCTTCTGAAAGTACTCTGAGGGAGACAGGTGAGAAGACATTAGAACGAAGGATGCTGACTGGGTAGGGACCTGATGTCACGTGACCTGGGAGGGGAGCAGGGCAAATCCCATTGGCTCTTCTCAAGTCCTATGTATGTTCTACCTGATTTTATTGTAAATTCCCCAGTGGTCTTCAGGACTCCTCCACTTTAATTTCTAGCATCTCCATCTCCTTTCTTCTAATTAATTCAGTTAACTGATTCATAACTAAGGTTATAAAACCGAAATCCTAAAGTTTTATAACATCATTTCAAAAGCAAGATTTTACATAAAGAGATGGTTACAAGCTCAAAGGTCTTATGACTTTCAGAAGCATCCATGAAGTCCATTGCCCATCTTAGGGAAGCTAATCAGATATTCTGGTAGTTTGTCATGCTTAATTGTCATCTGGCCCCTCCTTTAATTCTTTACTGAGCTGTAGGGGTAAGATGTCATGTATTCTGAAGTTTGGAAGCAATCTTACATGATTTGGTTAAAAGACACTACGGAGAACTTTCACTGTCCAACTTCTGTGGGTTACAAACAGTAGTTCTGAAGTCTGCTGCCCCCTTGCTGTATAAACACAGTACTCTGCAAAAAGCCACTATGCTGAGGCTCACAGGAGGTAATTCATAGGCCAATTCTAGCGACTCAGTACTCAGAACATTATCAGAAAAATATTAGCATTTCGTTATCAGTTTCTTCTCTAACTTAATGTTCTGTGACATACTAACCTACATAATTCATTCTGGTGCATTCCATTCTCTGTTGGCATTAAGACCTCAAAGCCGAATATCTATAGGCTTTATGATGTATGAATCATATGCCTCTGTATCTTTTAATATATCTAAGCTGAGAAATGAAAAGTACTTGGTAAAAAATGAACATATTACTTTTGTCTGAAGCCTATTAAATGAGGAGATTTTGTTTCTGTTAATTAATGACTTGGTAATTTATTTTAAAACATCTGAGCCTCCTATATAAACTAAGTTTTATGACAATAAAGACAATAATGGTGATATACACAGAAGTCCTTTTTATGCATGGGCACGTGCTATGTAGATGCAGGCATTTTTCTGAGATCTCTTTTTTTGATATATGCTGTTTGTTTACAGTTTACTTTCTAGCCCTAAATTTCAGTAATTACAAAAGGTCAGAGTAACATAGGGTAAGGAAAAACCATTCAAATGTATTTTTTGAGTAACTTTGTGCTAGTAATTTTTGAATAATATAGCGTCTCCTATTTTAAAATAATAGTCTGTAATTTGCAATTCAATCTAAAAGTACATTTTTGGAAACTATAGTAGTTTACAATCAAAGCTTTTTTGTTAATTCTAGAAAAAGTTAAACTGGGTAAAATAATGAATGATATTGAATCCGTGAGTAAGCAAATGGAGATGGAGAAGGAGATGCATCTCAGGAAGTCCAGGTACTGTGGGATTATCTAACCTAGAGAATGTAGAGAGAGAGAGAGAGAGAGAGAGAGAGAGTGCAGGGGGGAGGGAGAGGGAGGGAGAGAAGGAGGGAGGGAAGGAGGAAAGGAGAGAGAGATAGACAAAAACAGAGACAGAGGAGAGAAAGAGATAGAGAGGAGGGAGATGGGGGAAAGGAAGAGGGAGGGAGGGAAGGAGGGAGGGAGGGAGGGAGGGAGTAAAATGGAGGGAACGAGGGAGGGTCAGAGGCAGTGAGGGAGGGAGAGATAGAGACAGAAACAGAGAGAGGGGAGAGAGAGAGACAGACAGACAGACAGACACACACACACACACACACACACACACACACAGAAAGAAGTTGATCTTTTTCTTCTTTTATCATATTCTCTGACCAACAGCAGTGGTTTCTCAAACCTATTAATACCCCATGCATGAGGCTAATTTATTTTTCTGCTCCAGTCCCAAAGCATGTCAATTATCAAAATTTTAGTTTTCAGTTCAATTAACTTTTGAACTGGAGGATGTCTGAGTAGCTAAGCAAACCATCTGGGTTTTACAGTGCAGAAGCTCAAATCCAATTTGTGTCTTTCTTGAAAAAAATGCCATATTTTATGATAATATTACATAAGTTTGGAATTTTAATAACTCCTTTGCAGCAATTATGGAACAGAATAACTTATGATTTTTCCCTTTAAAATCTAATAATTAAAGGTTAGTTTTTCCGTAACAGACGGTGAGGGTGATTCTACAGAATGTGGTTGAGATGCAAGGATTTGCAACCTTGCTTCTGCTCTCCAATGTGCCTGGTGATGGGTCAGCTACTCTTCTGGATTGTTCTACAGAGTCATACCATCTTCCAAATACTTTTACAAGGCTGTGTGTGTGTTTGTGTTTGTGTGTGTTTGTGTGTGTGTGCTACCCTAAGGCCTCAGATAAAACCTCTGACTGCCCTAAGCACATATATTTGAGAACCTGTACAATTTAGATGTTCTCTGTTAAAATGTTCTCTTTTTAAAAATATATTTTTATTAGATATTTTCTTCATTTACATTTCAAATGCTATCTGATTTCCTAGTTTTCTCTCTGAAAATCCCCTATCCCCTCCCTCTTCCCCCTGCTCCCCAACCTACCCACTCCTGCTTCCTGGCCCTGGCATTCCCCTAAACTCTCTCTTGATGGCAATTTATTAACACAACATGTTAAGAAAATTTCAGTAATTGGCTCAATGTATAAATAATACAAATTGGAGGAAATCCTATTTTGCTTTTAAAGAATATCTTGCCTTCCAAAGCCATGTCACAAATTGTGCTTAACACCAGAAGACCCTTGACCAGTGTAACCATTTTCTTTGATTAAATCTGTTTCAAGTCTCAGATTTGAACAAATGGGAAACATGCACAGCTTCAGGGCAAGAAGTTTGTTTTTATTTATGATTAGGGAAGATGCAAATTGTATGGAAGAGAAGTTATTATATGGAAAGATTAATTTTAAAAATTTCCCCTTTCTATCTTCACCCCATTTAACTCAAGATTCAGGCTAGTTAACTAAAGTCATGACTGTTGGAAGACTACTTAATAAAACAGTTATACAGTTTAGTCTATCCAGCAAGCTTTTAATAACTAGAAAAGTTAACTCAATTCATTTAAAAAATCATTCTTCGTTTATTTTATGAAGCCTGTGATCCGAGGAACATTAACAGTGATTTAGGGACAAATGAGCACTTGTCAGTGATAAACCTGAGCAAGAATAATGGTTTTCATTATGGTGTCTTTCTCAGTAGGGTTAACTGTTTCTCGGGGAATTGTCTCTTCTGCAACTGGTAGAAGATAAAGGTCTCCTAATACCCCCTAATTCCCATTTTTAAATGAAAACATGTCCTGTTTAATGACAAAGATCAACACTCTCTGAAATTAAGAACAGGTACATGTACTCCAATTACAGCCTGGGGCACATAAAGCCAGAACTTATGCTGGGAGGTTGTTCCTACCTCAGCAGTTAGCGTCATTTTGTTAATGCTACTGTGTGATGGGAATGCAGACAGACAGAAAGACTGACAGACAGACAGACAGACAAGTAAGTGCTTTAGGATATACTGATTCAGGTTTTTTGTAAACCTGTATTTCGGCAAATTTTTTTTTTTAAAGAAGACATCAAGTTGAGTTTTTTTATTGAAATCTGGCTGTTCATATAATACAGAGAAAGCTTAACAGAGATGTGATAGGTAACATAAAGAAAAGAATTAAATCACCCAGGTGGACAGGTAGAGAATTGTTAACAGGTTTTCAGACTAGATTTTAGGGGTGGTTCTGTCCAGGTAACATAGAGGCTTATGGGGAGGTTTTTTTCCTCTCGCCTATATTTCCTTTCAAGATGACTTAGAAAGAAAGCGCATACGGTTAAGATAACAAACAGCATTTTTACGTAGATCATAAAAACATTTACTGAAGAAAAGAAAAAATGGATTAAAAAATAAAACAAAGCCGGGCGTGGTGGCACACGCCTTTAATCCCAGCACTTGGGAGGCAGAGGCAGGCGGATTTCTGAGTTCGAGGCCAGCCTGGTCTACAAAGTGAGCTCCAGGACAGCCAGGGGTATACAGAGAAACCCTGTCTCGAAAAACCAAAAAAAATAAAAAAATAAAAAAAAAATAAAACAATATCAAAGAATTTTGTAAATAGGTGATGCTTTAATTCATCTACAGTTTTCTATTTTTGTCCTGCAAAGAGCAAACAAAGTGGGTTCTTTCCTCAATTTTCACGTTTAAGCTTAAGAACATGACATTCTTTACTTTATCTTCAAATTTTAAATGAAAGATTGTCATTCATAAAACATCCTGGCCTTAGGATGGTAATGGTGGATGTGGATACATTCTAAATGCTACTTTCCAACCATGACAAAGCTGCACTGACCTTCTCATAAGTGCTGACCTTTGCTGCTGTCAGTGACAGCCAGTGCATTTGAAAGCATGGCCTCTATGTTTCTGCCCATACACTCTTGGAATCCAGGCAACTGAGCCTAAACTTTGACCTCCGCTTTGTTACTGCTGAGATTCTTAGGCTGTATTTGACAATTTAAGCTTAGGTCTTCTGACCAGTTCAATAACAGGACCATGATGAAGTGCCTATTAGAATTCCTTGTGCTAGTCAGCTATTAGATGGAACACAGGGTTCCCAAGGGAGGAGCTAGAGAAAGTACCCAAAGAGCTGAAGGGGTCTCCACCCTATAGGGGGAAGAACAATATGAACGAACTAGTACCCCCAGAGCTCATGTCTCTAGCTGCATATGTAACAGAAGATGGCTTAATTGGCCATCATTGGGAAGAGAGGCCCCTTGGTCATGCAAACTTTATATGCCCCAGTTCAGGGGAATGCCAGGACCAAGAAGTGGGAGTGGGTGGGTAGGGGAGCAGGGTGGGGGATGGGGGAGGGTTTAGGGGACTTTCAGGATAAATAAAAAAATAAATAAATAAAAGAATTCCTTGTGCTTTTGTTCTTCACCTATCCTCAAAAGTGCTACGATTATTGGCATGCCTTTCACTTGGTTGAAACACCTCTGCATTATTACTTAATGCTTTTCAATTTTTTTTTGCTAAAATAGATGATTTTTGTTATTATTTTTCAGCATAGAAGATTGTTGAAAAAATATCATTTTTTCTAATTGAAAGATTAAATACTTAGCTATGGTCTACATAATAGAAAGTAAACTGACTAATACATGAGTTTAACTCAAATTTAGTAGGTTATAAATGAATTCTAAAATTTCAAATGGAATTACCCCAGTCCTTGAGCAAATCCTTGGATATGTCATATGAATAGCAGAAAGATGAGATGAGTTAATCTTGTAATTTATTTACTCTTTATTTTAGTGCCTACATCATATCTAATAGCAAGCTCTGACCAAGATTGTCATAGTCTCTTTTCCCATACATGTTATTTTTTTCCTCTCAGAAAAACATTTTGAGTACTAATACCTCCGTAATACTTATATAACACCTGGGCAACAATTCCATTTCTAGGCATTTATTCCAGACAGGTAATTGAACTGGTGTACAATTGAGAATGCCCAAAGGTTTCTGAGCCTTTTTTTTTAAATGGCAAAATAGTGTGAGCACCCTAAACATCTATTAGAAGACTGATAAACCATTAGTATATTCAATCCATACAGTACAACATTAAATAATGGTCCAATATAACAATAAGCATCTATGTATGTTAATGAAGATGTCCATAATATTATATTAAGTGCAAAACTACTTAGAAAGTTTATTTACATTATATGTACATAAACATTAAAATGGTATGGCATATATTATCCAGCTAACCATTTCAAATGAAGTTAGAATAAAATAGTGTATTATAATTACTTACGTCTGACCTCAAATTATGGCTCCACCTATTTCTAGTTGTGATAATCTGACCTAATAACCCCTATGCATTTTATTTCCTTCATGTATAAAATTTGTAAATTAATAGTTGCAATTGTTTGTTGGGCAAAATAAATTAAGACATGCAGAAGACTTAAATAATACCTAGTCTATGAAAAACTATAAGTTTTCAATAATTAGCAAAATACTGAAATGATGGGATTGGAGGAGATGATTCTTTTCTTTTGGTTATTTACATTTTCTAAACTGTCTACATTGACCTTGGCTTTAGATCCTCAGACAGATCTGTTTAAATCTTTACAAGGGGTATTAGAAAAGCATGATTTAAGAATCTCCTAGGAAACAATAAAAAAATAGACATGATGCTTATTTTCCTGACTTCTGTTAGGCGGGCCTTGCTCAGAAAGGAGATATTCCTGATGTTTACCCACACTCAGAACCAGCAGAGTTTACTATGCAGGGCACTGAGGATGCCCCAGCTCTAGTTCTGTTGTTAGGAACACCTGAGACTAACATTTAATCCTGTGATATGAGGTGTGGGGGCTTGTGCTACCAAACAAGGGGCACAGAATGACTCAAATTGTAACTCTTATGTTTTGAAAACAGAAAATTGGAACCCTTCCATTCCCACATTGGCTTGCCTTTGCGTAATCTGACCTCTTTGGGACTCCTGAAGGAACTTGGTGAGTTTCACTGGAAAAAAGCTGGGAGCAGTAGTGATTTTCATTATATAAACCAAAGAGTTGGTATTGAGCAAAATCACTTATTATTTCATCTAAAACACTGTGTCAAAAGATAAAAGGGAACTAATTTTTGTTACTTTATTTAAACCTGAGAAGTTGGATCTTTAAAATATGAATATAGAATATTGTAGGAAATTATGAAGATAAATAATTAGGATTAGAAATGAGTTTTCAGTAATAATTTTTTAAGTTACTGTTTTTTAAAGTATATAAAATTTCTTCAAAAGAAGCTTCACATGACACTTTAAAGTCCCTTAAGCACAATCAGAAAGTTTGGAACTTAGAGACTATTTTGAAGACTTAGTAGCAGTATTGACTTAAGGAAACCATGTTCAGTTTTTCTTCTTTGTACCTTGCTACTCATGTTCTTAAGCTTTAGGATATTATTAAGGAAAAAATTCTTCTATAGAACTTGGGTTTTCCAAATTTTTACATTTGGAAAGCTAACTCATCCTTGAAATGTTAAGGATTGAATAAGAATATTATCTCAGGGCTGGTGAGATGGCTCAGCGGGTAAGAGCACCCGACTGCTCTTCCGAAGGTGATAAGTTCAAATCCCAGCATCCACATGGTGGCTCACAACCATCCGTAACGAGATCTGGCGCACTCTTCTGGAGTGTCTGAAGACAGCTACAGTGTACTTACATATAATAAATAAAATAAATCTTAAAAAAAAAAAAGAATATTATCTCACTTCAATCTTGTCATCCTTTGTTTGAATTATGATACAAATTTTCAAGGATCATGTAGGAGGCCATTTCCAAACTTCATTCCTATGAAGTCCAAGTCTATACGTCTACACAGTAACTACTCAAGCTATTAAATGTGACTTATATATTACCCCATATATAACTTTTTGAGACTTTAATCAGATAATTTGAAGCCCCAGGACAACAAAATAATGCATGAGTCTTAGTGGGGATCTGGAATATTCTAGACTATGTTAATAAGAAGGCTTAGCTGTTGAACGAACTGCTACCAAGTGTGATGCTCCAAGACACCCCTGGAAGCCACACAGCAGAAGGAAAAACTGACTCATGCAAGTTGCCGTCTCTCCACACACGTACTTTTCTATGTGTATTTTTCAAAATTAATTTAAAAATTACTTAGGATTTAGTATCTATATAAAGAAGTGAATTCTGGGAAATCTTGACATAAATATAGGGTTTAAGGACTGTAATTGTTTGTAATACAAATAATTATATTGAAATCTCTTAATAACAAAACTGAGGCAAACACTTAAGTTGCACTAATTCTGTGACCTTTAGACTTATTCAGAATTTCCAAAGGTTGATGATATCAACTACATATCATTATGAAATTAAATGGAAAGACCAGACTTTCAGCCACCTAGGTAACATTGTTAAGATCTGCTAAAAGTTGCTCCAATGAAAAATATTTTTGTAAATTATCTAAGACATGTAGTAAAGGAACCACAGCTTCATGGCAGCAAAAGACTCTCTGTCCCATTCACAGCACCCACCATGTATTCAGGATTAATGAATGTTGGATAGATGGGTGAATAAGTAAATACAAATTAAAAGAAGGTAGACAAGTAAAGCAATTGCCAAAATCTAAGTGCCAATCCACTCTAGAAAGTAGAAAGACACAAGATAATTATAAAAGTGCCCCCTAATTAATGTGAGGAAATAAAATACTTAACACTATTTTTTAATGCTTTTAAAAAAGTAATGACTGTAAACAGACTGAATCAATGATGTTATTGAATCAAGTAAATGTTTTGCAGTTCTATGCCTGAGAGCCAGACTCTCCAGCAGATTAATTTCACATCCCAGTTGTCAGGTGTCTCAACCTTCATCTAACACTGGTCAGTTGATATACTTTATTCTGAAAGTATAAAACTTTCAGTACATTGATACTTTCTGAATGTTATAGGCTACTGTTCTTTCTTCCTTGAAAATTACATGTATCTCCAACAAGAGTAGTTTCATAACCAATGTTTTATTGTGAAGTTTTGTTGAATTTTGTTTTGGCTATAGCTAAATCATTATATTTTAATTGAAATAAATATTTCTAAACAACAACAACAATAACAAAAGACAACTAAAATAGAAATGTCTAAAGGCTTGAGACCAGTGATTTATTCTGTTAAATACAATGTGAAATATGTTGATTTTTTTGTTCTAAAATAATTTATATAAATTCCTTGCATTACATTGCATCTTTGTTGAAAAACACTATTTTTTAAATGTTTCAAATATTCACTCTAATGATGTTTTCTAAAGATCTGTAGACACAGGCTTTTATTATTATTACTAAGCCTATTGTGTCTCCAGTAATCAGAGGAAAAATTCAGTGAAGTCAATTAAATAACAAAGTGATGTAAATAGTGAAGGAAAGTACCTAGATTGGCTTCCTCTGAAGGGCATGGTTATTTTCTAAAATCTTAAACATTTCTAAGACATTTTAGGAATGAATCATAATTTACATTGAAAGAAAAAGAAAAGAAAAGTAGACCATAGGAATCAAGACCAATTCTGATTTCTATCCATTTGATTGAAATTTGAAGTGGATGACTAGAGTATCATTCTTTGAAGCTCACCTTTTAAAATGGAATAGCAGAGTGCTTGCTCATGATGATAGTGGAGTTACTTTAATGAGACTAGAATTCTGATCCTTCTATACCTGATGCTTACCAAAACTGAGCTGCAGTTACTAGTAATAGTTTCCAAGTCAAAGGTACAATAGGAGCAAGGCCCTGTCTCAACACCTATCCCATAAGAGGATAGGTGTTATAATGCACCCCGCACAGTGTGAACACTGCTCCTTCATAGAGACACCTGTTTCTGCCATTGTCACTGTAGTAGTCTTGCTCCAGACCTTCAATTAGCCCATTTGCCTTCATGTTTCAGTACATTTGATGAAGCACTTCTAATTTGATACTCCAACAAACACCCTTTCCACCAGTGATTTAAAAACTCTTTCTTACCTATATCATGATAAGAGAATGGAACCATGGCATGAATTCTTATTTTTAGAAAAGTGTTAACAGAACATTTCAAAAGAAATTCTGAAAGGACCGAGCTGAGTCAAAGAAGCCCACACAAACTTAAGTGACAAATACGGTGGCTTGATGATGGCCCCCTCAGCTCTGTGGGCCATTTGTGTGTCAATTGTGAGGGCCTTGAGGAAAGAATAAAGTTGCTCTTTAGGAAAGGAGTGGATAGTTAGACAATCTCCTTTATCCGTGCCTGGCTAGATTTATGGACTGTTAAGTATAGACAGTGACTTCTCTCAATTCACAAGCTTGCATCCCTCAGGGAAAATCTTGTGAGGTATCTACCACAACTCCACCTGATCCAATCTCCACAGATGCAGACTTGAGAGTGTTAAAGTCTATAGTCAGTAACTCCATGTCTCTTTCATGACCTCACTACCACCTCTTCCACTCTGGAGGTATTCACAGCCTGTTCACTGTGCTACCTGGACTCATAGTGAATGGTGAAAACATAATCTTTTACCTCCCTAAAGTGTCCTCTCCACACTTCTGGCCTAGCTGAAGTCTGTCTGGAGAACACTATTTTTTTTTTCTGCAGAACTCTAAAGTGGTGTTCTCCCTTCCTTACACACATCTGGAGGAGGAGATGGGACAGTGTCCTCCTCCATCTTTATCACTGCCACTTCCGGACCATTCTCCCCTCTTTCTAACATTCACAGCTTTGACTCTTGTGTCATCTGAAGACATTCTTCTTTAGCTTGCTTCTTGCAGTAATTATTCACTTGAGCCCATTTTCTCATATCTTAAATTTACCCCAGGATGCTTGTCAGTCTCTCTAATGCTTATCATCCCAGGCAATCTTGCTATCTGGGTACATAAATCTATAATTCATTAGCTTCTCAGTTCTTTTAGCTCTTTTTCTTTAGTGATTGTGTCTTCCATCCATTATTTCTCATATACTCTTTGATGCCATGATATTGAGAGCTAGATCATACCTCCAATACTCTACTTTGAAGAAGGCTACTGATAATCCATGGCACTTTATAAAGCCTAACAACTTTTAAAAATTAATTGCATGAGGAGTATTGGGATTTAAAAAATCAAGTTTTAAATTTCATCTCTAGCTGTATTAACTTCAACAAATTATTTAGTCCAATGCATGGCTTACATATTTTGAAATTGAGTTGTTCCAATATATTATATTTTGTGATATAATTGGGATGCAATATAATTTATTAGAATAATATTTATACTTGCAACCTTTCATTCTTAGTTGAAAATACCCCCAAATATGATAAGAATATACCTTTCAGTGTTTTTAAAAAGAAGTTGATAAAAAAATCCTAGTTCAATATGAAAGATAATTTAAAATATTTGGTTTATCAGGAAATCACAATAATTAGTTCACAATGACAAGAAAGCCAGGTTTCATAGAGGCCTCATGTTTTTCTTTTGAGACTCATATTTCTTCCTTTTGCCTATAATTTCTATGTAAAACTATGATAAGAGAAAACTTAATCATACCCTTTGGTTTCCTCTCTTTTATTGGTTCTCTCTCAGTCCACCAATATATGTTTGTAAGGTGCATATGTGTGGTGGTTTTCTAGATATGAATATATATGGCATGATTGTCTTATCAATATAGTGAAATCTTTTCCCAATAAGATGAATGACATTTTTGTTAGGACAGTCAATAAAGTATTAGACTTAGGAAATCTCAAAGAATACTATATGAATTAGCAGCAATGATAATTTAAAATAGTCAGTGCTTTTCTTATTTTATGTTTATACTACATTCAGATAAGAATCAAATTCATATATTTCATTGTTATAATACATACATAGAGCCTTACTAAATAATGTTCAGAGGAAACCATGTTTCCTATTAATACTCTGCTTTCTCAGAGCCATGATTACCAGCTTGTTTTACTTCCTTAAGATTTTGCTTTTTCATCTTTTTTTAAAATTTAATTTTAAATGTAATTTATTTTTTACACTCTATATTCCATTCCCTGCCCCTCCCCTCCCACCCTTCAACTGTTCCACATCCCACACCTCCTCTCCACCCCAACCTATCTCCACGTGGATGCCTCCACCCTCCACCCCATCTGACCTCTAAATTCCCTGGGACTTCCAGTCTCTTGAGAGTTAGGTATATCATCTCTGAATTAACAAAGACCT
Source organism: Mus minutoides (assembly GCA_902729485.2). NCBI lineage: Eukaryota > Metazoa > Chordata > Mammalia > Rodentia > Muridae > Mus > Mus minutoides. The sequence goes on along the minus strand of LR749499.1, from coordinate 1,809,634 downwards.
GGGAGTCTTGTTTTCTTAAACGAGTTGCATAGGTGTAATGCCTATCTAAGAGTAGCAATATTCGTTTCGAAATTTATATCAATATACAGATTTATACCACTGAAAAACTTAATTTTATATCAATATATAAACTCTGTACCAGTGTGTTGGATGTTTGTGCTAATGCTTTGACATTTCATGTCCAGATGCTGAAGGTCCTTGTGCCCAGTTGGCTTTTGATCTATAAATAAAGATGCCAGCGGAAAATGACTGGGCATTGGGCAGGACATTTACTGTTGTGTAGGTAGGACGCAGAGAGGATCAAGAGAATCATAATGACTCAGGATAGGAGGTTGGGATGCAGGAGTGAGTGTCAGGACATAAAGCCTATCAGCCATGTGAGATTTTAGGTGGGTGCCCATTGGCCACTCCTCTGATAGGGCCTGGGGTAGCAGAGGAAGGTTTAGGAGTTTGCAGCCTTTGAGGTATCCAAGGCATTTAAAAATAAGCTAGTGTGTGTATATGTACGTGTGTTTCATCCATGGATCCAAAGATTCCCTGGGCAGGTGGCTGGAAACATGGCCAACCATGAGTACAAAAAGGTGAAGCAAAAACTCACCACTACACCATTGTAAAAAATTATAACTTTAGTTTTATGTCAATTACAAAGATTTCTATCAATGTAAAATTATAGCTCCATAATGTTTTGTTCAAGAATAAAATTAGTAATCCATCCTATCTATTTCCTCCCTGTTCAAAATTATGACCATTTCCAAATTATCCCTTGAAATGTTAACCTATCTGTGATTTGTAAAATAACCATAACCAGACACCCAAACCCAAGGAATTGGCTTCCTCCTGCTGAATAAAGGCAGCAAGACATTCTTTAAAGGGGCAAGGAGAGGTAGAAAAATTAGAAAAATGGGTTAGACTTAAGAAAGCTAGCTTTAACACCTGTTATCTAGTCTCTGTATGCTTAGAAGACTCAAGGCTTGACTTAAGTTTTGACTGGGTCTGTCTGAAAGGCTAGATGAACTGGGTGCATCAGGAACCAGCAGCAATCCATGAAGCTGTTCTGGAAGCAAGTCTCTGTACAGAATCAGGAAGTAAGGTGCTGGAAGAGCAAGTCATTGCAGCATCTCAGGGATGAATCTGGTCAGAGCTGTACATTCTGCAATATATGAATCTCACACCCCAAATTTTAGTACTATTAAGATATTCCTATGGATTGTGTAAGGTGCACAGATCAGTTAAGGATCAAATTTTTGCTCCTTTTTTGAGCAAGTAAAAGACAATTGTCCTTTGTAATAGTTAATTTGATCAATAACAAATTGGGATAACTCTTCATTCATGTCATATACAGGAGGGCATGAAGAATCTTAAGGATTTCATGACCAACAAGATATATTTTCTAATTTTAGCCAAAATTTTGACTAGAGGCATTTTTATGTGTAAGCTAGTTACTGTGCTGTTTCCGTGTCCAGGAATCAGCAGATCAAGTTACCTAGCCTGTTTGATTTTCTCAAATTTTACTTTTCTGTTGCCAAGACCTTCAGGGGGTTTAACCCTGTCATATCTGATCCATATCACTCTGGAAAGGGTCCAGAGCCTTTTTTCCTTTCCTGTCAACACAAATACAGAGACTCTCTCCCAAAATAGCATGCCCTTGGTTCAGTAACTGGAAATGATTAAAGGTATAGCTTGACCTCTCTCCCAGAGGAATTTTAATATAACCACCAAATTTATAATCACACATATTTTGATAATTAAAACAATTCAAAGTTCTTAAAACAATCTAAAAATATTATCTGTTGAGACTGTTTCTTCATTATCTCCTGCTTATGCCTTACAATTTAAGATGAAAAGCCTCAATTATTTATACATCTATGTAAACTTTAATCCTCCCTTATATGGAGATTAATATCTCTGTGGGTACATAAGGTAGTATGTCCCTTTCTTTTTATATAATTATCAAGGCCTAAGTTTCTACTTTCTGATATGGGTTCCCAATCTCCTGCTTTTTAACCTAAGTTTTAAAGATCCCTAGCCTCAGTTATTTATACATGTATATAATATTACTTTGTAAGCCTATTTCCAAGTTCTATTTTGTCATACCAGGCAAAAGCAATCCTAGAAATCCCATGTAGATCATTTTCAAAGATCCTGAGTATTTGCCCTGGCAAGACTCTTGTAAGTTTCTTTAAAGCATTTTTTCATTCAATCTCCCTAAATTCTCCCTTCTTGCCTTTATTTCTTACATTTGAGATCAAAGGTTTGGATTTCTTTATTTAACATTTAAACAATTCCCATTCTACTCCCTTCTACCCTTAAAAGAATTAAATCAAATTTTATTCATCTTTATTGTTTGATTATTTGCTTGTAGGAGGCAGGCAGTGTCTTCCACATGACTCTGCCTCAGAGCAGTCATCCTGCCTCTTTGCACAGCAGGGGCTCCCAGCATCTCAGCTAAGGCTCTCTGAGGTAGTGAAAATCCTTTTAAAAATGCCTTAGGATAAATCCCTGCAGGTGGCTGTGTTCCTTTGCTCTAGTTTCTTGGCTTGCAGAGGAACCCTGTGACATGGCTAGGCTTGCTGAGAAACCTTTTTTTTTTCCCTTTCCTCCTCCTAAATTTATCTCATGGTGTATGTGTATTCCATTTTGGAATCTCTAATTAGCTGTTAAATAGTGACTTCTTATCTACCACATTGGGGCCATCTGTAGCCTCAAATTTAGCTACCACTTTGTGCTCCTGATGAGTTGCAGCTATCTGGATTCACAAATGAAAGACACATACACATGCCAGTTAATTTTAATATGTCTTGACTGTCTTAATGGTTGGGTGTTTCTAATCCTTCCTGCTGCTAGCAAACACTTCCCTCTGGTACTCCAGAGTTAACTAACATCTTTTCAAATCTATTTTTCATCTCTGCTACCCCAAACACAATTGGGCAAGTGGCCTGTGTGGCCACGTTCCCTGATTCTCACATGTTGGTGGGCCTCTAGCTCTGGTCTTTCTTCTTCCTCATGGTGATCTCTGCCTCCTTCCTATCTCCCACACAAATCTCAAAGTCCCACCTTGGTCTACCTGCCCAACCATTGGCTGTTGGCTCCTTATTGATTAATCAAAAACCATTTGGGGACAAGGAACTTTAGCAGATTCTCGATTTTAGGGGCAGGATTAATTCAAATAATTAGAACCAATCCCCAATGAGTCCATGAGGGAGATTGGTAGGGGCTCCTCTCCATGTATTGTTGTGTCTGCAGTTCCCTGGACCCCCCAGGAGAGCTCTAAGAACCGTTGAGCCTGTTGCAAAGAAACAAGAGTCTTTTTATTAATTCCAGTCAGACTTGGATTGCAAACCTTCGCACTGAGCAGGACAGGACTGTGACCCCTAGCCTAGAAGGCTTGGCATTTTTATACAGCATATTCAGGGATTCTTTGGGTTTTAGGATGATGGGGAAGGTGAGAAGGCAAGTCATTTTTCAAATACCATATCTTTTGTTCAGGTGGCAAGGCAGGATTGAGGGGGAACTCTTCTGACCTGGGGAGTAACTTTATGGTGCTATCAGGAACTAGTGTGTTTTTACAACTAGCCACAGCACTTGTGACCCCTGTTTACCCTCCTTTCATGATCCAAATGTGAGACTTTAATCTCCCCACAGATGTTTGGTTTTCACTTCTTTCCCAAGGACAGGCACCAGCTGTACCTGGGAAGTGCTTAGCCATTTATTGGTGAGAGTGCCAGCCTCAGTAGCACTGAGGAGAGGGAGGTTGCCATTTGTCTATTCTCAAGCCAGCATCTGTGGCTCCTGGGGATGGGGGAGGGGGGATTCCTTAGGGGGTGTCTTTATGGAAATGGTCTGGCTCCAGACCTGGTCCTCTCTGAATGGCAAGGGAGGGGAAGGAAGCTTGCTGCAGGAATGAGCAGGGGGCGAGGGGAACTTCTGTGAGAAAAGTGCAGAGGCAAGCTGCCTGCTCACTTCATTCTCCCCTCTGCTAGTTACTTCAGAAGCTAATCATGGACTCTCTACTGACATAGATCATGTGTTCTGGCTGGTTATTGGGGTCTCATCACCATCAGTTGAATGGTCCCCAATCTCTGCTTCATATACTGCAAAAGCTAATTAATTATGTGTGGCCCAAAGGTGAGTAACAGTAAGATAATAATCAGGGGTCCCATGATTGTGGAAATAAGGGCTGTCAGCCAGGGAGAAGTATGGAAGAGTGAATGATACCAACTTTTGGCATCCTCCCATTCCCTTTGGCCCCTATCTATGCTTTCTCTGACTTTACCTAGTGATTTTCTAATAACCCCAGAATGATTGACATAGAAACAGCACTCTTCATGCAGAGCAGCGCATAATCCTCCCTGTTGTAGGAACACAAAGTCTAACCCTCATCTGTTCTGCAGCACCATCTCAGTTAGAGTCTACATAGCACTCTAGGTGCGAGATGGATTTTTTTTTCCAGGCGTTGGATGTCCTCATCTATGTTTGCCTTCAAGCTGTTGTAATTCTTTTCTTGCAATGTCAGTGTGGCTATTCCAGTACCCGCCCCATCTAGTCCTGCCTCCAAATTACAGCTTAAGTTAGGGAAATAGGTTCTCTCTTCTGCCTCATGAGATCCTCCCCAACATGCCCTACTAGGCTTTTCAGTACTATTTCTTCTGAATAATAGGTTATGCATGGTACTAACTGGACTAGAATACAGAACTTCTTTGTGATAGAGGAATTAAGGACTCATGCACACATGGGGCTAGACCCATCAAACAAGCCCACCATGCTTGTTTGGGAGGGATAACCCATTTGGAATGGACAGTGTGGATTGTTTGATTGCAGAGGTGGCGATGTGACAAGGGAACTTTCCCCAGGAAGGTGTCCTGCCCTGATGTGGTCTGTAGGGTTAAGACTGGGTCTTCCTGGGACCATCTGCATGCAGTGTCCTTCTTGAACTCATCATATCCAGATATGAATCTGACACCTTCATAAAAAGGGGATCTAGCATTATAGCATAACCAGCAAGAAGTAGTTAGCTCTGACTGGGAGCCATTCAGAATTTGGAAGGTGTTTAACATCATTGACTAGAGTGGGTGTACCAGCTCTGTGAAGTTCAGGAAAGATTCTGGAGCTGGGGAACCCTGGGGCGGGGGTGATGGGGGAAACGGTAGCCACCAGGCTGAAGACTGGTGTTAGTGCAGGGCCTCCTTGTACAGGTTTAGTGTTGTCAAAAATCTGGTTTGGCCCCGTAGCTACCGTAACTAGTTTCAGGATTCTAGATTGTCCAAGTCAAGTCATAAGTCTGGTGTGGGTTTCTGGTGTCTGAATGGAGGCATGGGCTGGGGCAGCAGCACATAGAGCTAGTGAAAGACAGCAAGCTTAAGACCAGGTTAATTTTAGCTTCAAAGGATTGGTGCCCCTTTGTACTTTGTATTCCAGTGGAGGCTGTGACGTCAGGCGATCTTCTGGAGAGAGGAGGTTATCTGGTCTCATGTGAGTGCAGAGTACCCAGGCAGCGATTCCCGTCCACTTTAACAGTTGTTGGTGTGATCAGTAAAACGACGTAGGGTCCTTTCCACTGAGGCTCCAACACTTTGGAGAAATCTCTTCTCATAGAACCAATCTCCAGGTCGAAACTTTTGTGGTTCCAGAATTGAGCCTGCTTCATAGAGAGCATGCAAATCTGCTCATGAGCCCATTGGGTTGCTCTGACCTGAGTTATTAATTCATTATCTTCTAATTCTGCAATAGCTTCTGACTGAAGGTTAGGCATGATAGGAGTGGGGATACCACACATGATTTCAAAGGGGTTAGTCCCAACTGGTAAGGTGAGTCCCTCACTCAATACAGGGCAAAGGAAAGGAGTGTTACCCAGTCCCCGCCAGTTTCCATGGCTAATTTGGTCAAGGTCTCTTTTAATGTCTAATTCATCGTTTCTACCTAGGTGGCTGTCATGCTGCCACTGGATCTAATCTCTTTGACAGATAAGCAATAGGCCATTTCCACGATCCCAAAGTTTGACTCAGGACCCCTTTGGCTTTTCCTTTCTGTTCTACAATATATAAGTGAAATGGTTTAGTGATGTCTGTTAGCTCCAAAGCTTGAGCTCAACGTAGGGCCTGCTTCATTTTCTCAAAAGTCTTTTGATGATCTGGAGTCCAAACAAAGTCTTTGGTCTCTCTGGTGGCCTCATTTAAAGATTTGGCTATTTCAGCGAAACCTGGAATCCATAGCTACAAAATCCTGCGGATCCCAAGAACTCTCTTATCTGTCTTGGGCTCTGGGGGTGGATATGCTGAGAATAGTCTCTTCTCTTGCTGTGGAAAGCCACCACTAGTCCTCCTTTAGATGTAGCCAAGATAGGTGACCTCAGTCTTACAGAGTTGTGCCTTCTTGGCTGACACCCAATATCCCATGTCTCCCAGAGCCTGTAGGAAATTCTGGGTCTCCTTATTGCATCCTTCTGTGGTTTCTGCTGCAATTAAAAGGCCATCTATGTACTGCACAAGAATTATATTGGGTTAGTGACTCTGTACTAACCAAGGTCCTTATGTAAAGCTTCATCAAAAATAATGGGTGAATTCTTGTAGCCTTGAGGCAGGAGTGTCCAGGTGAGTTGTCCATTAATGCCTCTTTCAGGATCATGCCACTCAAAGTCAAAGTATTTCTGGCTTTTGGGAGCCAAAGGTAAGCTGGAGAAAGCATCCTTTAGGTCCAGAACAGAATACCATTTACAATCTGGAGTTAGAGAGCTCAATAGAGTATAAGGGTGAGATACTGTTGGGTATATGTCCATTATACTGCAGTTAACTTCCTGTAGATCCTGGATGGGGTGGTAGTCATTGGACTTTGGCTTCTTCACAGGCAATAGTGGGGTGTTACAGGCTAACTGGCATGGCCTAAGGACTCCCAAGGCCAACAGTTTCTGGATATGGGGAATGATCCCCTCCCATGCTTCTTGGGACATGGGATATTGGCAGATCTATATTGGGTCTGCTCTACAAATATCAAGAGTATCAAGAGTATCAAGAGTTATGGTTTTGTTGTACTGTAGGGAACTTAATGGTTCTTATAGAACATGTCCTTGATGCCTTAAAACAGACTGGCATGCCAAAAATGGTGATATAGTAAAGGTAGGGGTTCATGGCAATACTAGGGTCAGGACTGTTGGTAAAAGGTGAAGCAAGGCTATTTGTCATGTTCCTTGGAGAAAGTCTAAGTGGCATTTGTAACCTGGATCCCTAAGCCACACACAGCCAGAAATCTCCAAAAACAGCCAGGTTTGGTCACATTAATGAGCTGATAGGCCAATTTCAGTGTTTAGAACAAAAAATGAAATGACAAGTTAATGTTCTTTAGGAGAAGGGATGTCAAAGAAGTGATGACCTTGGAGGAGTGTTTGATTACTTTTCTTATTTTTACCATCAGACATTTTCTCTGGAAATGAATTGTGCTTACTGGTAGCCTAGATTTTTTGGTATGGTAGAGTTTACCAACATGTTCACATTTTACCTGTGATTTCATGGGTCCTGAATACAGAAGAAGAAGAAGGTCTTGTGTTGTAGATTGAAGAGGTCTATGCTGTCAACAAATATTTTTGTCAAGACCAATATGGGCAGCTTCTATATCTGCCTGGCCATTCCTTACAATAATCTTTTGGTCAAAAAGGAAGCAAAAAAAAGTCATAATATTTAGAAATAATGGTAGATATAGGGTTGATGAGAATTCTGATTGGCTTCTGGAATTTGGCTATACGGTAATTCTCTGACCCTATTTTGGAGAGACTATCATAAGCGAAGACTTCTCAAACTTTGAATCTCCATATGTAAGAGTTGCCTTGGATAGAAAGAAACAGGAAGGGGAGGAGGAAAAGCCCATGTCCAATATAGTAGGGTATAGTACAGCTGCCAGAGTGCAGCCTCATTCTTGTGGAATTGGGGACAATGTGGTTGCTCCTGATGTCCTGAAGCTCTGGAGAGAAAGAGTGTACTAAGCTTAGGTAATGTGCCAGGTAGTGTCCTGTAATTGGATGACAACAGCAGGAGTATGGGGGGGGAGGAGGGAGTAGTGTTTAGCATCTGAGGGGTTCTCGATGTCCCAGGCTTGGGGTTCCACCTGCGAGGCTGGTAAAGGAGATGACATGTTAGAACCAGTAGGTTGGGTAGCTAGAAGAAGTTGGGGAGAGAGGCTGCTGGTGAGCTTGAGGTCAGGCAAATGAGGGAGCAAAAGAAATACAGGCTCCCACTTGGGCTAGAAGATCTCTTCCCAACAAGGGGATGGAACACATTAGCACCACTAGAAAAGAATGAGTGAGAGGAAGACCTCTAAAAGTGCAATTGAGTGGTAGGGCTTGGTAAGGTTAGTATTATTTAATACTTAAATTTATTTTTGAAGAATGGCTTGCTGTTTATCTGAACAGATAAATGAGGACAGGAACAGGAAAAGAGTTGTGGTCACATGAGATGTCTTTCATGGACTCTTATATCCACCTTACTTTGGTCAGGAAACTTCAAATTTTAACATAGTTTTAGTGTTTTCTAAGTGTTAATGCCCTTGGGCTGCAGTAAAAAAGAAATGCAAACTCTATTTAACCACAGGGGATATGTAAAGTATGTTTAAAGAGTGGTGGCAATTGAGTAGATAAAAACTAAGCATATAAGGAAACAATGCAAATGTTGCAAGAAACAGCCAAAAAAAATATACCAATGGACCAAGAACCAAAAGGAACAAAGAAACCAAGCTTCAACCTAGAAAGCACATAGTCAAGATGGCTAGGTCTTATAGGAAAAGTTGGAGGAAGGTAAGTGAAGCTCAGGGTTGGAGAGTCATAGGGTAGGGTGTAGGGTAAGAAGTGCCAGGACCTTATAGTAGGTACTTGCAAAAGATGCTGAAAGATTGAGAGAACTTGGTGACCAGTGTCTGCTTTGTCATGTTAAATAGGCACTTCAGCCATTTGTCTCAGGTTTCTTTGAGACTAATGATTATATTGTAAGAAGACATATTTGGGAGCATGTCAGGAGAGAAAAGTAATATAAGGATTAGGAAAATGATTCAGATGCAGCCTTGAATATTGAATAGGAAGGTGTAGAAGTGAGAGTAAGACTGTAGAGCCAGAACTATGACAAGATCCAACATGCCTGAGAACAGAGTCCAGAAGGCAGGAAACAGCCCTCCACTGATATGATCAAGTCATATCTAAAGAGATGGTGCTGAGAATATTTTAGAGCCAATGAATGACCTCATTGCATAGACTAAGGATGTCTTAATTGGTATAGAAATGAATCCTCTTTGATGGATGTTTCTGGCTCTTCAGGTCTTGTTAGGGTCTATCTAGCATTCCAGTGCCAAGGCTCCTGCTGCTCCATGGACCGGACTTACTGTAGCAGAATCCCGAGAACTTACTGCACACATGCAGATGGATAAATAAGAATGCTTACAGTGGTGCAGTCTATAATAACCTAAAAACATTCATCCAAGTGGAGAGCCCACAGCAAAAAACACACAGCCTAGAATAGATCAGTTTTGGTAATATAATATTGAGTAATACAGGCAAAACCAAAGCTATTTTAGTAGATCAGGCTCAAATAAACATGTAAAACTAAAGTTTTCTTGTTTCGTGCCATTTGAAAACTTATAAAAAGAGCAATATTTATGACTTAGAAAAATGGCTAGTTTGGCAGGGAGGAAAGTTCTAGGGAAAGTGAGAATTATGGGGTGCTTGTATTCACTACTCATTGGCCTACTTTTTTGAAAACTCAGCTATGTATATAGTTTCATATACTTTTTTTGGACACTATAATAGGTTTTAAAAGTAACACATTTCAATAATGAAGCAACCCTGACACTTATTCCTATTGAGGCTTTGGGAGCAGGGAGTTGTAGGATAACCCACTGGTCCAGTTGGCCATGGACTTAGAAGTTTCTTCAGAAACAACATTCAGTATCCACATGGAGCTGTTCTCGACAAATCAGAATGAATGGTCATTATGCATCATCGAAAGTGCTCACAATGGAATGAATGGTCATTATGCACCATGGAAAGTGCCCACAAATGGAAAGACTACTGCAAAGGAGATGAGGCAGCTTTGATCCTAGCTGCATAGTTACGACAGGACATGTATTAACAGAGAAAACTCTGTATTTTAAAAGTAAGATTTAAAGAACCAACACAGTTCACCAGAGAAATTTATTCAGAGTTCATACTTATGGCCTTTAGGAAAACAACACAGCATTATATAAACCTTCAGGTTTCTTGAGGAACCCTTCAACTCCCCATCATTTCTTGCCTGGCTAGGCATCTGGATGGCATGAGGAACTCCTGTATTCTTAATTGTGTGCCAGGGAGCTCTCCAATACTATTATGGAATTCCTGACATAGTAGTTAGGAGAAAAATATTTTTTGACATAGAATTTTGGAGATTTCAGTTTGTGACTGGTTGGATATACCCATTACTGTAGGCTTGCAAGTAGAAAAGGAGGCACATCAGCATAGGAATGTGATTGACAGGGAAACCTTGCCCTTAAAAGGTTTCACCACCTCCCAGAGGGCTAGCAAGAGCTCCCTAAGAACCAAGACTAAAACATGGGTCTTTACTTGGCCAAATTATAGTCACTAGATTCTCTTCTACCTCATCGGCTAGACCACACACTCTGCTTCTATTATAGAGATCTTAAAAGATGATACAGATGTCCTGAGAATATGGGACTCAGTGTCCTAGCTCTTCACATTCACTGTTAGGGTTAGACATTTCCCAAATGCTCTCATAATCCAGTTCACTGTGCTCTGATGTTCCTCCTCAACTATCATGCTGTCCTGAAATCAGAGCAAGGAGCTGCTTCCCAGTGAACCTCCCACATCCTGTATGGCACCATGAATGGTTGTGAATTTCTTCTTCTTCTTCTTCTTCTTCTTCTTCTTCTTCTTCTTCTTCTTCTTCTTCTTCTTCTTCTTCTTCTTCTTCTTCTTCTTCCTCTTCTTCCTCTTCTTCCTCTTCCTCCTCCTCCTCCTCCTCTTCTTCTTCTTCTTCTTCTTCTTCTTCTTCTTCTTCTTCTTCTTCTTCTTCTTCTTCTTCTTCCTCTTTTCCTCTATTGGATTACGTACTTTTCAAAGCCTGTACTACTTGGCTCTAACTCCTCCATTGGGGTCCTTACACTTAGTCCGATAGCTGGCTGTATGCATCAACATCTGTATTGGTCAGGCTCTGGCATAGCCTCTCAGGGGACAGCTATACCAGGCTCCTGTCAGCAAGTACTTCTTCGCATCATTAAAAGGGTCTAGGTTTGGTGTCTGCAAATGGGATAAATCCCTTGGTGGGGCAGTCTCTGGATGGCCTTTCCTTCAGTCTCTGTTCAACTCTTTGTCTCTGCATCTACTTTTGACAGGAGTAATTCTGGATTAATATTTTTGAGATGGGTGTGTGTTCCCATCCCTCAACCGGGGCCTGTGCTCATCCATTGGATATGGTCGCTATAGGTTATTTCTCTTCTTTGTTGGGTATTTTGGCTAATGTCATCCTTGCTGGGTCCTGGGAGCCTCTTGATTTCCTGGCATCTGGGACTTTCTGGTGGCTACCCCTAGTTCTACTTAGCTATTAAAAACAATGACTTCATGAAATTTGCAGGCAAATTGCACCCGAATTAAGGTTCTTCCATTTTAAATTTGACTCATGTCTTTGTCTTCAGAGGATTGTGTGGGTATTCAAATAAAAAGCAAGCTTTTCTCAGTCAATTTGAGAATTTTCCCCTTTGGCCTTTAAACCTTGAAGAACACTTACTTATACAAATTCTGTTTTGCAACTTTTATTTATTTAGAAGATCCTGTTGTTGGTCTACTATTGATTGCTTCTTCTGCAGATTTGCAGAATGAATTTGAAAATATCTGAGTTATTTGTAAGTATCTCTGCACATATTTTTCTTTTTCGAATCTGTAACAAATATTCTTTATTATTATAGATCAAAATCTTATTTATCTTTTTTTTTGTAGGATTTAACAAACATATTTCAGTTAGTGATGAAATAATCTTTAAACAAAAGTTTGCTAGAAGATTCTGATCATTTCCTTTCAGGCACTTACCCTCAGTTTGTTACCTGCGTTTGTACTTGTTCTGATCTCATCTTAAGTACTGTGCAATACCTTACAGAGATACTCACTTTCGTCCTCACCACTCTCTAATCTGCCTTCTTTTTTCCATCTTTGGATGCTTATCATCTGCGTTGCCCAAGTGCTTGCCAAGTCCTCAAATTTGGCATTCTGTGCTGTCAAACACACTCCCACTGCTTCCAAACCACATTTGAAGCCTTCCACTTACTCTTTTCTTTTGTATTTCTTTTTATAAAAGTGCTCATGTTTAAATTTTATTTTTCTAACATTTTTTACTAGTTTTTAGTATTATTTTTGCTTGTTTTAAATTATAATCATAACAATAATAAATTTGACTCCTGGTCTACTAGAACATTTTTGGAGGAGGCTTGGAAAAATGCTTCAGCAAATAAAAGCACTGGTTGCTCTTCCACAGAACTGGGAGTCAATTCCTAACGCCCACATCTGCTCACAACCATCTATAACTCCAGTCCTAGGGGATCTGATATCCTCATATAAGTTCCAAGTCACCAGGTATACACATGGTGAGTAGCAATGTGCACAGATAAAACACTCATATGTATAAAATCAGATAATAATTTTAAAATTAAAAGTGTTTTTGTTGTTTTTAAGTTCCTGTCCTAAAATTTTAGACACGAGACTGTATTCGTTTCCTGTGGAACTACCAGCCATTTATAAATCATACACCATCCATCTAGTTTAAACTCAGACAATGGTATCAGACTTGCTATGCCAATTATATGCACAACCATTTTCTGAATATAGTCCTAGAGGCAAGAAAAATAAAATGAATTTCACTGGACTTAGCATTATGTGTAGTTCTGGTTCCTTCCAGAGACTAATGGTGAATCTACTTTGTCACCTTTTCTGGTTACCACGAGTAGAGGCATTCTTGCTCCAATCCCTGTCCCTGACACTCTGATCTACTCGTGGCTTCTGTCACTAGTCTGTTTCTCTCCTGTGCCCACATATTCCCTTGGCTTTATAAGTACACTGTAATTATATATAAGGCCTACCAGGACAATCCAAGGTAGTTTCTCTCTCTCTCTCTCTCTCTCTCTCTCTCTCTCCCTCTCCTCAGTATAACCACAGCAATCTCTTGTAACAAAGAATGGATCATTTACAGAGTCAGTATGTCAGCATCTTGGGAGACGCTGTTGAGTCAGTCATTGGCCTTTTTCCTTGTGTCTCAAGTATCAAATTTGGATCTGGCTTCACATGTTGACTTATCAGTTGTCAACACTTGGGGATATGAAGTACTATGTTTTCTCCTCTGTGAAATGGGGACAGCATCTGCATCCATGTTTCTTAGGGGTACTGTTCCGATTAGATCAGGAAGTATGTGTTGTGTGTGTGTGTGTGAATAGTTTTGCAAACTGCATTTTCAGTTCAGATGAAATTCATTACCATGGATATAGGCCTGCATAGAGAGAAGGGGTGCTATTCCAAGGCAGTGACTACGGCACGGCGTGTGCTTTCTCTTCAGCTTTGCTCATTCTCTCGGTGTATCATTTACTCACTTCTAGTTCTGTGCTTGATTAGCTGCCAATGTCTTGCTTTCCTTCGTCTCCAATAATCTTCAGATATCCACCTACAACACTCAGGCTTGACTGAGGTAAGATCTTCGTCATCTCACTTCTTTCTTAATTATCACTACCTATTTGGGGCGTGACCACCTATAATCCTCATTATGTATTGCTAACAAACCTGTCACATTCAGCCTTTGCATGGAGTTTTTCCCTAACATGATGTTTGTTTCAAACCTTCTTCCAGACTTGGAGTTTTCTTCTCCTGTTGTGTTAGAGTTGTGGATTCCAAGTAGATTTTGATAGATGTGAGGAGAGACAGACAAAGACACACAGAGAGATACAAAGAGAGACAACTGTTGCTCTTTCTTTCTCTCTCTCTTTCTTTCTCTCTCTTTCTTTCTTTCTCTCTCTTTCTCTCTCTTTCTTTCTTTCTTTCTTTCTTTCTTTCTTTCTTTCTTTCTTTCTTTCTTTCTTTCTTTCTTTCCTTCTTCCAGAGGTGTTAAACCTTTATCATCTTTAAGACTGAGCATTGAGATTATATTAATATGTACATGAATGTCTTTCCTTGATTTATTTCCATTTTTCCTAATTAAAGGAAGCATTCTCTTCCACAAACTGATGGTGAATGATTAAATTTAATTTGTTGTGACCTTGAGAATTTTCAGCTTTCCCTTTATACTGTGGCATTTTACTGGGGCTATAAGGAATTGTCTCATGGGTGAAGCTAACAAGCAGATAGAACCAGAAATCATTATTCTTTCTGAACATTTAAATTCAGCATTAGCTTGGATGTATCTGCCAAACATTTTCAAATTCTTGGGAATTCAGAGAAACACATCACTGAAGGGCCACTGTTCTGTATTATATTCTTTCATCCTCAGAAATGAAGTCCCCATGTTTTTCTAATTTGTGCTAGCTTGTGCATTTGCTCTCTGTCTGCAAACAGTTATATTACTAATACTCAGATAGTCTTTTGAAATAAGACTTAGAACATAATGACCCCCAAACATGGTGCCTTCAAGTGCTGCATATTTTTGGCTAAAGAGAGGGCCAGGGAGAAAGAAAGGTCCCCAGTACAGGTTATAGAAATTACAATTTCTCTCTCTCTCTCTCTCTCTCTCTCTCTCTCTCTCTCTCTCTCTCTCTCTCAAAGCAATTAAAACAGAGGCAGGCCACTCCTCAGATTATCTACACCCCTTTATTCTGGAGACACTCCCTTGTCAGGTGCCTTGTCCAATTCTTGGAGACCAGGAACCAAGTGAGGAAGCAAACTTTGCTCAGCACCCCTCCGAATTTACCACCATTAGACAGTTCTTCTAGTTCATAATATTTTTTAAGTAGTAGGAGACTTAAAATCTTGTACCAGTGTTACTATCCATATACCAGACTAACATTAATTAAATTTCCTATCACTGTGATAAAATACGCTTGATTAGAGGCAACTAAAAGAAGGGCTAACTGTGTCCCATAGTTTGTATATAGTCTGTGTTGGTGGTGGATGGTGGGGCTGTGAGAGCAAACAGGTTTAGTTCATGGCAGGAGTATGGGGCATCTGGACACATTGTTTCCAAAGACTGATGCTTAGCTGATGTCTTCCTTATTCTTATTCTGCCTGGGACTCTGGTCTGTGCCACGGACCAGAGTCATCATCCACATCTAGGATGACTCTTCTCTCAGTTAAACCTCTCTGGAGACACTCTCAGAGATACCTGGAGGGGCATGTCTCTGCAATAATACCAGATTCAGTCATAAAATCAAGATAAACTATTATAAGGCCTAAATAGAAAGTGAGTTTTCTTAGTGTCTTAAGGTTTGTGTCATGTAAAACTTTGATAAATAAACAGGATTTTCTTTCTTCTTCTTTTTTTTTTTGTTTTTTGTTTTTTGTTTTGTTTTGTTTTGTTTGAGACAGGGTTTCTCTGTGTAGCTTTGGCTGTCCTGGAACTCACTTTGTAGACCAGGCTGGCCTCAAACTCAGAAATCCACCTGCCTCTGCCTCCCAAGTGCGGGGATTAAAGGCCTGCGCCACCACACCCGGCTAGGATTTTTTTATTAATTAATTTTTATAGGGGCATCAGCCACAAACATCAAAATATTGAGGAATATTGTTTTTCTTCTACATACGTATTTATTTTTCTTGAATCTACTTCAAAACAGTTCATTTTATTCAAACAAAAGTAGCTATAAAGTGAACATACATTGTTCACTTCATTTTAAAAAATAATACATATGAGTTAGTTTAAATGGACCATTTCACCATTTATTCTAAATTTCAACTAATATAGCAGATAGAATTCAGCTACCCAAGCAACTTTTTAAGATTTGATTATTCAAATGATTAAGATGCTATTTGTCAACTCTGGGTTACCATCCCTTTTAATTATATAGATAATCAAACGAAGAACTGCTAATTCTCTCTTCTAACTATTAATTGTTTGTAATTACCTACAGATTAAAACTGCATGTGTAATTAACTCTAAGAATTAATTAATACAAAGGAATTGATAGAAAGGAAACAAAATGAGCTTAGCATTAAAGAGACTCTGGGGACCCAAGACCACTAAACCCATTTGGTTCTGTCATGTCCTAATAAAGATGTATTGGCTTTTCGTTGGGCCTTCTTCAGAGGCAGCTGCATGCACTGTTACTTCACAGCATTTAGTTTCTTGGTTGAATGAAACCTTCTAGGTGAAGTTTGAATTGCTATTGTCTTTTGCCAATGTTCAGATGAGCTGAACAAATCTATTGTTTGTGACCTTGGGGAATGCCAGCTAATCCTTTGCTTCCTCCTTTCTCCTACCATTCCCCAGGCTTTGGTAGCATGCCCAGGTACACAGTCTTACCAGTTTCCTGTGAATCATTTGAGTAATTTAAATTTCTAAAACAGCTATGCTTATTAGGTTTCAGAAACATCTCCCACCTGTTTAAATAATTGGCTCATGTTAGGTACATAAATTTGAATAAAAGTGAAAAGTCTTCCACCTGGAGGAAACTATTACCATTATAATTGTGAAAATATTAGAAATATTAGATTATCTGGTAAAGATATGTTGTCCTCCCAAAGGTGGCACTTCAAAATCCTGTGAGAACATTTCTGCCCCCCATCCCCCCCCCCCCCCCCCCCCCCCCAAGCTGTATTGCTTGGGAGCTTTCACTTTCATGGTTTTGCTGGTTGTCATGCCATTTAAATGATCCCAGCATCAAATCAGTGCTGGGATCTAAGAAAAGCGAAGCCTTTTCAGTTGTGTCTAGATTGGCAGTGAGATATGCAGAAGTCAGTGGAATAATATGAACTGGTGGTATTTTCCAAGAGAGAGCCTAAAATAAGAAACGAGGAACTGCAAGGTCGGGAAGACATCAGTGTACGGAGGTCTTTAGCGTTTGTTTTTAATGCTCGAGAATTGCTGCTCTCCACTGCTGCTGAGTGTTTGGATGAAATTTTTAATTAGTCTGCCTATTAACATGCAGCCAGCTCCTGTGCAGCCTTTACACACTCCTGCTTGCACACACCCCTAGACTTCAGAGTCTTCATTTCTCTGTGGCATCACCTCAGAGGATTGTTGACTCTGAGGAGAATTTGTGATAATTCTGGCTGACAAATGGCTCTGGTTTTCTTTAAACTATAAGCTTATAACTTTGGGCTGACTTTGTGGAATAAACTGGGATTTGTTGCTTGTCACCTGTGTGCCAGCTTCCAAGGGAAGTCATTAGCATACATCAGTGTGTGAATGATTGCCTTGAAGATTTTAGTGGAGGCTTTATGCTTCCTGGAGTGGAAACGTTATAGCTATATTTTCTAGTGTGATACCTACATATTGGAGAAAATAATACATGGCCTTTTCGACTGCATGAGTTTGTCTGGCAGGTAAACAGGATAAAATATTTGAAAACGCTCTGAGTTCTTTAGAAATAAATTGTGTGGTATTAGTTCCATATGGAGCTTTGATCCATTGGTAGTCAAGAAGATCCCCTGCTTTGCTCATATAACTCTATAGGTTTTGAGTTTTTCTTTTATATTTTCTCACTTTAATATATAATAATCATAAAGATTATTGGATTTCATTAAAATCTCTACACGACACAGACACATACATGACACACATAGACACACACACACACCACATACACACACACACACACACACACACACACACACACCACACTACACATACCACACACACACACACACACACACACACACACACACACACACTACCCATGGCTTTGATTATGCTCCTACCCTCGATTGCCCTTTCCTAGGCCCTTTCTCCATCTCTCCTCTTTCACATCTGCACTCACAGATGTGCCCTTTTACTTTGCACTCACATCTATCTTCCTGGACCCCAACAGTGCACGTGACAGGTGGCATATGTCTTTGTATAGCTTTTTGGATTTAACATGATGATCTTCTGTTCCATCTTTTTTTCTTCAGATGACACAATATCATCTTTATGTTTAACTAAAACTCACTTGTGCACACTCCACATTTTGTTTTTCTGTTTATCTATGGATTGGCCCCTTGACTGGTTCTGTAACCTAGCCGTTATGTTAACACAGCAAGAAAAGGTTCAATTTTCTCTGTTGTGAGCTGATTTTGTTTCTTTTGGGGGATATACCAGAAGTATTATAGATAGATCAGATAGAAGTTCTATTTCAGTTCTTTGGGGGAACTTCTATACTGTGTTCCATTCTGGCTCTCTAATTTAAATCTGTAGTGGGCTGTCCCCATGTGATCTGGCATCTGAGTGGTACTTTTCAGTTTCTGGTTTCTTCACAATAACCATTTGACTGGGATTTAGTTTTGTACATTTATCTATGTAGTTTTGATTTTCATTTGTCTTATGGCTCAAGATTCTAGACATCTTTTATGCATCTATTGGTTTGCTATCCTTCATTTGAAGTATCTTTTCAGATAGTTCATCCATTTATTGAGTTTATTATTTTTCTTTTGGTGCTTATTTTAATTTTTCTTACATCTTTATACATTCTGGATATTAATAACTGTTGGGTGTATATCTAGCAAAGATATCTCTCCCGTACTGTAGACTGTCACTTCTCCCTGTTGTTTCTTATACTGCACAGCAGCTTTTAAATTCAACACAAACCCTTCGCCACTGTTGCTCTCAGTTACTCAGCTATTATGTGTAAAAAAGGTTTAAAAATTCCGGCCTATGCTGATACCTTGAGGTTCTTATAGTTTCTGGTCTTACATTAAGATCTCTGAGTTGATTTATAGAGGGGAGGGTGGAATCTGGGAGTCTCGTTAAATTCTCCTACAAGTGTGTGTGCAGTTTTCCAAGTACCATTTTTCAAAGTGGGTTTTTATCCAACATATGTTTGTGGCGCCTTTGCTGAGAATCAGGGGGCTGTAGCTTTTTGAGCTTAGGCCAATTTTTTTTTTAATCAGTATTTGTGTAGCTACTTTCCTCTCAGTGCTAATGAGGCAGAGACATGAGGTCATTTCATGTAAGATATTGCCCTGCCCCAGAAAGATTCATGAACTTAAATCGGAGATTTGAAATAGATTTCCAGTTCTCTAGAACAGGGATTCCTAAACTTTTTGACTTGCAACCTTCTTTTGCCTTAGAAATTGTGACCCCCTTCCAAGTATAGGGATCTATAAAACAGGCATAGAAATAAAATGCTTACTGATAAATCAAGAAAAGATTATCTGAAAACATTTCCTTGATATGCATGTAACTTTACCATTGAAGATTAAGAGGAGTTTACACAGTCATGAGATAGATGTGCTTATTTACTTTATAGAATGAATTAAGTCCTGGCTGAATATTTGGAACTGTAAGACACAGAGTATATTCATTGTTTCTCAGAGTTGATTGATATTTTTATGCTTATCAGTGCTGAGAACATGAATCATGTAAATTGTTTAGAGCAAAATTGCAGTAGTCTATTTAGGGCCTTTTCAGAAATGGTAGGAAATCTTTTCTACTCCCAAGCCAAAATTCATTTCATGTATATAAAACAGTGATGCTCAAGCCAACAACTCAAACAGAACTTTTAAAAAATTCTAATATAATATAATCTAAAGATAAAGTAATTCATGACTTCCATGCTAAAAATGAAGTCTCTGCTTTGTAATTCAGCCATTATATTCCTACAAGAGCAGAAAAGTCTACACAGTAAAAGAACAACTTGTATCATGCTGTCATCTTGAATCTAAGCTGTGATCTTGCAGACAGCATTTGTTGGTAGTGCTTGTCACAAAGACACATGAAACACAAGGTGGACGTGTGCGTGGGAATGCAGTGGCAGTGAAGGTGTACGTGGATGCTGCAGACTATCCCCCTTTTAGGGTCTCCTATCTGCGTGGAACGGGTATCTGGTGGCAAGTGGGCAGAGTCAGCGAATGACAAACAGATATGACACGAGAGAATGTGCTGCATCTGAGTGTAATTTTTCAAACCGAGCATCAAACTTTTTATACAGAACAGTAACAGGAAACCAGGCAAGACACATCCTCGGAGTTACAGTGACACAAAACATAAGGATTGTATACATAAAAGATGGCGGGAACCATGCTGCTGCTGTTTACCACTAAGAAGGGAGCCAGGTGTAATGCTAGTCTGCTGTTAAGCCCACCACCACCGGTTCTTAGCAAATGCCTGATTATGCTCTTTCTTTGGGCCTAGTTAAGAAACCTGTCTCAGGAGGTAAACCCACCCATTTGCTAGGCTATTGTGTATTCTCTTGTTTGGGTGAGACTGGCTACTGTCCTAAGTAATCACTCTGCAAACTAGCCCTGAGCTATTCTAGCTCCGTTCTTTGTTTTTTGTTTTTTGTTTTTGTTTTTGTTTTGTTTTGTTTTGTTTTTTTTTTTGGTTTTTCAGACAGGGTTTCTCTGTGTAGCCCTGGCTGTCCTGGAACTCACTTTGTAGACCAGGCTGGCCTCGAACTCAGAAATCCGCCTGCCTCTGCCTCCCAAGTGCTAGGATTAAAGGCTTGCTCCGTTCTTTGTAATGCCTAATTAGTTTCACTATCTCTACTAGGAGTAAATTTGAATGTTACTGAATAGGTAAAGTCACTGAATTCCAAGCTTGTCAGCTTCAAGGATTTTCTAGGATGTTGGAACACTGGTGGAAGCTTACCTATGTCAGAATTCAATCTTTAAAGGCACTTATAATAAAACAATACTGAAAGAAAGTATACACCATACTAACGCGGGGATAGGGTTTGAGTATACGGGCTATCAGAATGCCAAGGTTCCAGGAGGCTAAGTTTCCTTGAAACTCTGCCTTGTGAGTGCTTCCAGGCCTCTTGGCCTGTCAAGCAGACTTCACTGGAGTGGGTATAGCATATGGACATTGAATTTTGAGTTAATTTTAGGTTGCCATACTTTTTGAGACTTTTTACTGTAGCCATTTTTTTCCTGCCAGGTATACAATTTCATGCTTCTCCATGCATAACTTAAGTAGCTGGGGACTAGACACCTGTAAGCACTCCTTGTGGACATGTAGCAAGGATATTGTGGGATATTGCTTTGATTGAGTTAAAGCTTCATGAGGAGGCTGGAGGGATGACTCAGTGGTTGAGCACACTGGCCATGCTTCCTGAAGATCTGGTTTGATTTCTAGCACCCACATGGTGTCTTCCAACCACCAGTAACCAGTTCCAGGAGATCTGACACTTTCTTGTGGGCTCCATGGACAATGGATTCATGGTACACAGATGCACATGCATACAAAACACTTATACAAATAAAAAATCTCCCAATGTTACAGAAAGTATGAGGACCTGCCATATGTCTGAACTGTCCTGTGCAACCTGCATCTCCCAAGGCTTATAAAAACTCAGTAATAGATAGGTGACTTTTCCAGGTCCACATCTTTTGTTGTTTTAATCTAACCAGTTCTCTGTAAGCTTCTTACTGAAATTTGCTTCCACTAAAGAATTTCCTGTATTCATATTGAGTCATGAATGAAATATATGATTTACTGTGCTCTCTTTTAAAAGAGGTTTTAAACTTTTTTTTTCAAGACAGGGTTTCTCTGTGTAGCCCTGGCTGTCCTGGAGCTCACTCTTTAGACCAGGCTGGTCTCAAACTCAGAAATCTGCCTGCCTCTGCCTCCAAGGGCTGGGATTAAAGGTCTGCGCCACCACTGCCTGGCTGGTTTTAAACATTTTGATAGAGACCAGAAACTCTTTTAACTAAACAGACACTCCTATACAAATAAAATATAGATGTATAAGATTATATGTGTACAATAACATTTGCTCTTTTATGATTTTAATTTACATTTTGCCTTCCTGTAAGACATTTAGCCTACAGTCCTATAAATAAATAGAAGTAGCTAAATAAAACAATTATGTCTGAAGTTTCAAAATTGTTGTGTAATAATGTATTAGAAATACTGTACTGACACTTTTTGAAGAGAAAATATGAGTAAATATTAGGAAAGTTGGAAATCTGATATGATTTGACTTATTTGAATGGCAAGATTGAGCTAACTATTCTTTTTTTTTTTAAGTAATGAGTACTTTTGATAAATAAATTATCAGGTAAATCTCAAATCTCCTCATCATTTTCTTTTTTCTTTTTAATTTATTTGTTTATACATCAAACAGTGCTCTTCTTCCCACTCCCTCCACAGGTATTCTCCCTCACCCACCTCCCATCTTCTCTGAGAGGGTGGCTCCCCCTGAATAGCTCCCCACCCTGGTGCATAAACTCTCTGCCAGGCTAGGCACATCCTCTCTCAGTGAGGCCAGTTAGGGAACATATACCACAGTCAAGATTTCCAGTTGTTGGGGACCCACATGGAGACTGAGCTGCACGTTTGCTACATATGTGTCGGGGCCTCATTCAAGCCCATGTGTGTTCTTTAGTTGGTGGCTCAGTCTCTGAGATCTCCAAGGGATACAGGTTAGTTGTCATACTCATCATTTTCTTTTCCTTTTTTTTTTTTAATTGGATATTTTATGTAAAGATTGCAGCAGAATTCACTGAAGAACTGAGGGCGCCTGCTACTTGACTGTTTCTTCTTTCACAACTTCATCTATTTTCCACTTTTAAAACTTAGTCCTTAATAATTTTCTGGATTTCCTTTTAATGTACTTACGTGACAAAGAAGTTTTCCTTTTATTTTTATGTGTGCAATTCACAAATAGGATTTTACTTGAAATCTCCTTTAAAAAAAAAAAAAGAGTCAACATTCTTGGAGAAGTCAGTACTGAGGATGAACCCGTTAGCTTGCCTACAGCACATTGGATGCAATAAAAACACGAAGCTTTACTGTGAAGGAGCTAATTAATTCAAGTCTCTGTGTGTGTGTGTGTGTGTGTAGGGCCATCGCTTCTTCATCTCTCTCTGATGAGATGACAAGATGTGATTTTAACACAGAAAAGTGAGCCCATAAAGATGATTTGCTTTCCTTCTTGTGTCATTAAGCACTATGATCAGTATGTACTCATCTTAGATAAATATTATTTTAACCTTCATCAATATTTCTAGCTGACAGGACGCTTTATGATTGGAGGAGCACTGCATGGATAAGATCTTCCCATTTGCCTCATGAATCTGCTCAGAGTTTATCAGAGTCCTCAGTGACATTTAAGGATTATTATGTGGTAAGTATTTTTAAATATGGACATGGCATTTACTTGATATTTCTTTCCCAGTAAAATATTGGGTCAATTTTGATGAAAAAACATGAAATTTTACAGTGGACCTCTTTTGTTTCTAAACTCTTCATTGAAAGACATTTCTTCAGCTACAACTTTTTAGTTCATGCCTGCAGTCCCAGCACCTGTGAGGCTAAAGCAAGAGAATGGCTGTGTGTTTGAGGCCAGCGTAGGTAACAATTCCAAGATATTGTCTCAAAATCAAAAGCAACCTCACCAAAATAGATAGATGGATAGATAGATAGATAGATAGATAGATAGATAGATAGATAATTTTTCGTCCCGAAGAAAATCTTGAGTCCTTTAGACTCAAGAAAAGCACTGAGGCATAGGATTATCACACGGTTTCTTGTACATGTGATCACATGGCTTCTGTTTTCTGTATTATATCAAGGACTCAAGTAGAGACTGAGAATGAAAACATCTGCTTAAAGTATGATAATGGAAGGACTGAGAAAATCCAAATGCAATTTCTTGACTGCTTACTTAAGGCTTTTAGGATGAAGACTCTAATATACAGCACGTGAACCTATAATCTGACAGTCTTTTGGATTCTTCCATTAGAGCAAATCCTTAGATCCAGGGACGTGAATACCACAGGAAATTCAGTTTTAAAAATCTTTAGCACCAATTCTTTAAAAAAGATTACAGAGCTATAACACTGTGTCTTAGAGAGTCAGTCTGTGTATATAATGCTTCTTACATGATCTCCCCTGTATGTGACTATGCGTGACCCCTTTTTTCTTTTATCCTATATTTTTATGTTGATGATTTATTTAATTTTCTTCCCTTCCCATTTGCTACCATAGAGAAATATGACAGTGAGTGGCTCTGGATTGATTAAACAACAAAAGTTTATTCTTCTCACAGTTCTGGATGCCAGACGTTAGCCCTCAAGGTTGCTGGCAAGTGTTTCTCCTGAAGCTTCACTGTTGACTGCAAG
The DNA here is from genome assembly GCA_902729485.2 of Mus minutoides. Classification (NCBI taxonomy): domain Eukaryota; kingdom Metazoa; phylum Chordata; class Mammalia; order Rodentia; family Muridae; genus Mus; species Mus minutoides. Next base: position 1,785,447 of record LR749499.1, on the reverse strand, counting down.
GCAGAAGTCTTTTTTGTGTGTACTCCCCTGGCCTTTCCTCTCTTTGTATGGATCCTGGTGTCTCCTATCATCTGATTACCTTTAATCTTAGCTTCCTAAGAGCTGTATATCCAAGATGGTCAAACTGAGGGCTGAGACTCTAGCAGTTTTGAAAAATACAATTTAATTTATAGTTTTGTTAGATGAATAAAATATATTTGAATGTTTCCTTATGTTGAATAGTATCTATCTATCTATCTAGATATCTATTTATTTATTTTTCAGTAGTGATACATGGGTCATGGCTCACAGGTCAGAGGACAACATACAGGAGACAAGAGTTATCTCTTTCTTATACAGTGTAGGTTGTAGGGTTTGAACCTATGTTATGAAGATTAGCAGAAAGCACATTTACCCATTCACTAGCAATAGTTAACTTGTCATTTAAAAATGTTTCATTTATATTTTTCCTATAACCACAACTTTAAAATTAGTCACATTTATCTCATGGTGTTGATTATGTTACTAATGTCTTTATGAGTCTGCTTTACTAAAACTAAATTTTTACAAGTCTGTTTTGGCTTTGGAAATTATATAGTTTTTTTGATGGAAAATATAGACACGTCTACATTTTCATGTCTACATGAATGTAGATATAGAAGTTACAGAAGCATAATTTCCTGAAAAAAGTTAAGCCATTGTTATATATTGTTTATGGAAGACATTCCTTAATTCATCATTGTTATAGTTTAGAAGGGAAATGTCTCCTATAGGTTCATGTGCTTAAACACTTGATTACTAGCTGTTATCATTGTTTTGGAAAGTTATCTGACATTCAGGAAGCAGAATCTAGATGGACAGTTGTGGGCCTTCTGGTTGTAACTTGATTTTTGTTTCCTGTGCTTCCCAACTTGACATGATGTAACCAGTTGTCTTTCCAAGTATGAGCCAGTCTTGCCACTATGCCATCTGTGACATTATAGACTCTACCCTCTCAAACCATGAGAAAAATTCCTTCCTCTCCTAAGTTTTAATCCTGGTGATATGAAATAACCAGTATAGAAAATCAGTACTGAGAAATGGAGTCACCGCTGTGTTAAACATAGTGGTTCATAAGCCTTTAGAGGGATTCTTAGTGGGAAGAGTTTAGAGCTTCAGGGTGGAGAAGCGGTCACGTGATATAAGTAGAGCTTAATGGACCTTTCTGACAGACGTTCAAAGGCTAAAATGTTTATAGAAATGTGAATGTTAAAGTGTTGGGGAAAAAGGACTCTCCTAGGGACTTCTATGTTCTGACAATGGATGTGGCTACATTCTGCCCTGTGTTGAAAAATTGATGTGAATTAAAAAATTGATGAATTTTTGCTTGGCAAGGGAAACTTCAAGGCATTATAGCATTCAAATTCTTTTGTGGTTGTTTCTCACCATTTTTTGTCAGGTTTACACTGGGGAAGAGGATAAAGTTGGGGAGAATGTTCCCTTTGGTAAGAAAAAGTGTAAAACCTAGATGGGAGTTGCATACATGGTTGCTGTAGAGAAATTAGCACCATGAGAAATGGTTCGGTCTATAATGTGCTTGTCATATAAGCATGAGGACTTGAGTTTGGACCCTCAACACCCACATTAAGACCAGAGCTGGTGGTCTGTATTGCCAACCCCAGCCCTGGAAGGGGAGAAATTGGAAGATGGAGCCTGCCAGTTATAGAGTCAAGCAAGTCTGTGAGCTCTATGTTTAGTGAAAGACTTTGTCATAAATGTAAGGTAAATAGTGACTGGGGAAGACACTCAACACTGACCTGTTTCCTTCACACAAATAAAAAAGGTGAACAGTCATAAGCCTTTTATATAAATATAAGTGCAGTTAGAGTTAATTAAGGCTGTATCTTATCTGTGCATATCAACTGTGTGTGTGTGTATGTGATTGAGACAGGTGTTTGAGAGTCAAACTTTCAGATTTCTTTCTGGTACCTCTGGCTTTTCAATGTTCATTATTAGAAGTGGCTTTCATCTTTTAGAAATGGCTTTTGCTTTTTCTAAGGATTGTCCTATCCTACAAAACACTAACATTTCATGTAGAGATACAAGAATAAGTTCTAAGTTTATTTCATGTTTTGAATAAGTAAAATTATTACAGAATTATTTTATTTAATTAAAAATGTATATCCTAAAGTTTCATGTTTTGACTACTCTTAGCACTCTGGCTGAGCGCATGCTCCTGCAGAACTGTAGCTGCTGTCATTCATCTTCAGTGCACCTTTGTTACCTAAAACTGTCAACTCTGTCCCTGCTAACTGCTAATTCTCCTGTAGCTCCTTTCCTGAACTCCCAGATACCACCACTATACTTGCTGCTTGCTGCCTCTGTGACTCTGACCCCTGCAGGTACCTCAAATAATCAGAATCTTACAGTCTATTTTCTTCTTTAGTGAATGGTGGATTTCACTTAGCTAATGTCTTAAAAGGTTATTTTGCATTGTATTGTGTCAGATGTACTTCCTTTATTGGACTGAACAATACTATGTGACATATTGGGTATCTATCAAGTGAGTAGCTTTCACCTTTTGAATGTTCGGAGAAATGTCACTGTGAATGTGGGGGTTCACATATATGAATATCTGGGTTTATTCCTTTGGGGTATGTGCCAGAAATGAGATTGCCAATTTACATTTTATTTTTCATTTAACTCTTTGAGAAATTATCTTTTGAGAAATTATTTTCTGTATTGAGTTAAAAGAAATTATCTTTTGAGAAATTATTTTTGTATCATTACTTCTTTGTATATAATTAATAAAACTCTGTATCCTTGAGGAATAGTCAGTTGAGTTATGTTTTATGGCCTCTGAAAATTGAGATACTTGTGGCCTTAATTATTTTCAAAGATAATATTATCTAAGGTAACTGAAACCCTATACAAACATCAAAGTGTAAAATTACTTTATAATCAGATGGGCAAGACTACTGTCTCCATTTTTTTCTTTCAATCTCATGTCAAAATCCTGAAATACATAGAGAATTCATAGAGAATACTCTCTGTCCTTGAGAGTACAGACCTGGGGTACTAAAATTATAACAGGCAAAGTAAACCAAAGCAAAACAAACCTCTGGTATTCATTAGCATTCAGAGATGTAGATTTAATGTTTGTATCATTAGCACTGTTTTATGTGTGTTTGTATCTATGTATATATACATACCACATGCAAGAAAAGGGCAATTGGACTCTGAAACTGGAGTTGCAGGTGTTCATGAGCTGCCGTACCAGTGGTAAGAACTGAAATGGCTTTTTTTGAGAGAACAGCATGTGTTCCTAACCACTAAAGCATCTCTCTATCCCTACCCTGTAACATTTTTGAAAATGATAAGAATTAAAACAGATATTGACAGAATTCCTAGCTAATCGTTGTAAACAATGCAGTGAAGAAACATGCTTAGTCAGTCAAGCAAGACTTTCCTCGGTTGATTGCTCGATTTATTCTGTTGCAGTTGCTCTAGGGTTCAGAAAGCTATCTCTGAATGAAACTCATTCATTTTTGTTATCCCTTGGAATAAGGGGATGGAAGTTTTCCCTAATGTGTGTGCTTTAGAAGAAAAGACTCAAGAAATGAGGGTGAGATTGAAAGAAAATAATATACGAGGCCTGTGGTTTAAATAGCAGTTGCTGAAGAGGATTTAAGGCTGCAAACCTAGGCCTGAGACAGGTAGAGGCAAGTCAACAAAAGTTGTTGATTCACTCAGGAACCGACTGGTTGTAGAGATAGGAAAGGTATGCAAAGAGAGTAATGGGCCATTTGGCCTGGCCCATTGACTCAGGAAAACCCCCAGCTGGATAGTTGCTACCTGGGGGCTCTTGCTGATGTTTGAACTAGCCAATCATGTGAAACTGCGCCAATTTCCCGATCCCCTACCCCAATTTTCCCAACTCCCCACCCCATTCCCTATATAAACTTCTAGTTTGCGAGCCTCGTGGTCGACCCTTCTACCTCTTGCATGGGGAGCGTGTCGGCCAGCTCCGTGAAATAAACACCTCATGTTCATTGCATCAAGACAGTCTCTCATGATTCTTTGGGTGTGTGAACTCCCGAGACTCGAGTGGGAGGTCCTCTCCGTGGACCTTACAAGATATGCATATGGTCACTATAGAGCCACGTGGCCCTCTAGCAACCCTGTGTCCAAGGGGAGGAAGAAACCTCTTGTAACTGAACCCACAGTGCAAGGAACATTCCTGACATTAACTTGGAAATAGAGGATTAATAGCAAGTACAAGTTGGTCTTATAATTGGTTGCATTAGAAATACTTCCTATTTTTTATATTTTTATTTATGTGTGTAGGTGCATGTGCACATGTGTACATGTATGTGTCTAGGCTAGAAAGACCTCAGCATTTTAGATAGATTATCTGCCAGCAAACTCCAGGGATCTTCCTGGTTCTGCTTCCTCGGTACAGACATTTCATGGATTCACACCCATATTTTTCATGGATGCCAGGGATTGAGTCAGGTCTTCATTCTTGCACAGCAAACATTTTATACTCAGCCATCTGTTCATCCCTCTGTTTTTGTTTTAAGAAAGCATCTTATACCTTCTAGACTTGGAGCTCCAGCCATTCCAATTCAGCCCTCCAAGGGGAATGCATCCTATATAGAAAGGGAGAAACAAAAATGTTTACTCCTCTATTTTATTAAAATACTTAACAGCTTCCTCTCATAAACCAAAACAGTCATTGACTTTGTTAAAGGAGACTTTTTTATTAACAAGAAAAGAAAAATTAAATGTGTGCTGTTCATATCAAGTAAATATCACAGAATGGATATTCACAAATGAAATTTCTGATAGTTTTCTTTGAAAAAACATTTTGGAGGCTTTCACTAAAAATGGGTTTTGCAAGAATCCAAAGAGTATTTTTTTTTTTATTTTAACTTGGAGATTTTAATGTCTTATGTCGTTATTTATGTTCGTTGTCAGGAGCCCATGTATTGTTTTACTCAAAAGAATGATTTTCTTATATACAAAATTGCAAATATGCTTTAAAAACAGTGTTTTTGAGAAGTTAATATATTCATACAATGTATTTTAGTGACATTTATATTCCTCCTTAACTTCTCAAAAATTTCTGCCACCTCCTTAACCACCCAATGTTATATTGATCCTCGGTCTCTACTTCATTTTCTACCAACCTAGCAAGTTCAGTTTGTGTTGTCAGGATACCCTGGGTCCAAGGCTTGTCCCAGAGAATGACTGAAATGCAGTTAGGGGTGAGACTTGACGCTTACCATGCCTTCTTCATGTTGGGAATTCCTCTGTCTTGAGCTTGTGCATGTTTGGTTTATGTTGTCATTTTATGCAATCACTGTGAGTTTATATATAGAGCTACCCTACTGTATCTGGGGAACTATTTTCTTAAAGTCATCCACTATCTCTGGCTCTTGCAACCTTTGCAACTCCTCTTCCACATGGATCCCAGGACCTTGTGGATAGGGCTGTAGCAAAGACTTGCACATTTATGATTCAGTGCTCCAAACTCACTCTGCATGCTCATCAATTGCTGTCATCCACGCCAGTTACTATCAAGAAAAGAAGCTTCTCTAATGATGGTTGAGCAAGGCACATATCTATGGGTATAGTAATATGTCATAAGGAGTCATTTAATCTGTGTCTACTTAGCAGAATAATAGAAATAGGTTTTCCATTAGGACTCATGACCTAGCTATCTTCAGGTTCTTGGCCTTATTGACAGTAGCAGGCATGGATTCCAGCTCATTTATTGGGACTTAAATCCAATTAAAAATGTGGCTGGTTACTCCCATAACATCCATGCCACTATTGTGCCAGTGGGTGCTTAGTACCAGCAATTGCTAAGGTGAAGAGAAAGGACTGAGTTTAATGCCAGCCCAAGTTGTAGTGTAATCTGAGCTAGTGATATCCTTTATGATATTGCAGCTGTGAGCCAAACATCCAACTAAAAAGAGATCTTCGTATATGATTTTTATATTTTTCATTATAAAAGACCATTGGAGTTTGACTTTGTAGAGTCATTTCATACCAGTTTATTTTCTGATGAAACCAATATATCCAACCAGATTTCTCAATAATAATTGGCCTGTTGTTCCAAAATGTCCTCCAGTAGAAAAGGCATTTGAGGAACAGGAGCCTCCTGGATGTTACTAATGGCATTGGCAGTGGGTCTACTTACGTGTCTGCCAGTCAAATTATGCTATTTTTGTTAGTGTGTGGATAAGCTAGAGTGTGGTTGTTTCCAGCACTGGGATGAAAGCTTTGGAAGCTACGCACAGAGAACATTTGAGCAGCTATTAGGTGAAAGGAACAGGCTGTGTGCTCCAGGGAATCCCCACCTCCCCCACCTCCTGGGAGGCTAGGTACACTTGTTCTCTAGTAAAGGAACATTAACTAAATTTCTTTAAAAGTAATGAAAGAGAACAAACTGTAAAAAGGCAGCCAAAAAAGGCAAACATCTGTTACTGAACATGTCTCACTTGACTTCCTTTTAATGTTCTTAGGAATAAATTTATGAACTAGGGAAGCTTTAGCACTAATTAGCTTGTTTTCATCAAACAAAATGCACCAGACATGGATGTTGAATATGAATGAAAACTTCAGTAGTAACAGTAAGTAGATAAAGTAATGGCAGCCAGGGTAAAGGCTGCAGGCTTTTGATTTACGGCTGTGAATTATGTGTTGATTTAAATTGTTATGATTTAATTCTAATGATGAGCAATAAAACAGTCTTTTAAAAGCTGTGTATTCAATGAACAATGGATGGATTAGAAAATGGTTCTTCTTCAGTCATATACCTGTGGGCTTCTGAGATGTTACAGTGATATTATAGCTGTAAAAGAACAGGTTTGTAGCACAAGTAGCAACAGCAGTAGCAATGGTAGCTTTCAGTATTATACAGCCAAGTATAATCCTGCATATAAAAAATATTAGATCAAAAATTTTCAGGAACTTAGAAAACTTTGAGTTTTAGAGGGGTACAAAAATAAGTTGCTCCAAAAATCAGTATCCCCTTGTCCACATTTGCAATAAGATATGTGGATGTTCTCAGTGAGGGGAGACAGAGGCTAATACTCTTGACCTGTGGTGGTTGGAACAGATCAAGGAAGACACCAAAATCAAATGACTTAGGTTTTGTTTTCATTTATGATAACAAAAATGTTTGTTTTTCTGAGCTTTTCAAAATTTCAGACTCAGATGAGAAAATAGTTTACAGTACTAGTGGCAAAGGAGTTGATGGAGGATGAGGAATATGACACATAGGTACACATATAACCCCTGTGCATACAGACATATGCATACACATACACACATATACCCCTGCATATAGTCCTATGTACACACACATATATAAATATAACCACATGTATGCTTGACTGTACACAAATACACATAAACCCCACATATATGTCCACACACATATACATATGCCCTGCATAAATACACAAATATGTACATACATATATACATGCATATGCACACATACATATATGTAACCCCCACATACATACACATGGTACATACATGTGCACATATATACATATACACACATATAACAAGCATTTACACACATATACATATATATACATAGCATACCCACCCACACAAATATACATACATACTGTACTCACATCTACACATATACATATATATGCATATATACACACAAACATAAATACACATATAAGCATAAGCATGGAACATAACCAGTGAAAAGCACATCTATAATATTACTTGGAAGAAGAAAATGGGAAGAAAAACTGGTTTAAGGATGTCAGAAGTATTTGCTAAAAATGATTATTTTTCTATACTGGTTAAAAAGATTCAAACTCTCCTAAATGATTTGACAGCTGGAGTGGCTTTTCCCTTATTTCTCTTCTCTGGAGTTAGCATTCACTCTCATTTTAATGATTCTTTCTTGGCTACATTTCCTTTTTTTTTTTTAAGATTTATTTTTATTTTTTTTATATGAGTACACTGTTGCTGTCTTCAGACATACCAGAAGAGGGCATCAGGTTCAATTACAGATGGTTGTGAGCCACCATGTGGTTGCTGGGAATTGAACTCAGAACCTCTGGAAGAGTAGTGAGTGCTCTTTGACCACTGAGCCATCTCTCCAGCCCGGCTCCATTTCCTATTCTTTCTCATCATCTGCCACTCATTAGACACTGTCTTGGGCTTACCATGGGGCATGCCGCAGTGACTGTTGGAACTCTTACATCTGATCCAAGAGCACAAACTCAAATCCTTGAATCTTAGCAGATCCTAACAGGAAAAAAAAAACACAGTGAGACCTAGCTGGAAGTAGGGGGCTACATTCCATTTGTTATAAACGTCAAGCAATGGAGGAGGTATGCATAAGAAAATAGCTTGTGGGTTACTGGACTCGGGCTCAGTGAGGAATTTCTAATGCATTCCAAGGTTATATGTGTGTCAACCATGAAGGATAACTTTTTAAAAAATGGATATTTTATTTGTTTACATTTCAAATATTATCCCCTTTCCCAGTTTCCTCTCTGCAAATCCCCTATCTCATCCCCCCCTTACCCTGCTTCTATGAGGGTGCTCCCCCACTTACCTACTCACTCGCTCTTCCTCTCCCTAGCATTCCTCTACACAAGGGCATCAAGGCTTCACAGGATCAAGGTTATCCCCTCCCATTGATGTCAGTTGAGGCCCTTTCAGCTCCTTCAGTCCTCCCCTAGCTCCTCCATTGGGGTTCCTGTGCTCAGTCTAATGGTTGGCTGTGAGCATCTGCATCTGTATTGGTCAGGATCTGGCAGAGCCTCTCAGGAGACAGATGTATCAGGCTCCTGTAAGCAAGCACTTCTTGGCATCTGCAATAGTGTCTGGGTTTGGTGTCTGCATGTGGGCTAGATCCCAGTCTCTGGATGGCCTTTCTGTCAGTCTCTGCTCTACACTTTGTCCCTGTATTTCCTTTAGACAGGAAAAATTCTGGGTTAAAGTTTTGGAGATGGATGGGTATCTCCATCCCTCAACTGGGGGGTCTTGCCTAATCTCTGGATATGGTCTTGACAGGTTCTCCCTCCCCTTTGTGGGGTATTTCAGCTAATGTCATCTTCTTGGGGTCCTGGGAGGCTTTTGCTTTCCTGGCATCTGGGACTTTCTAGTTACTACCCACAGTTCTCCATCCCCATTGCTACACACCTCTGTTCAATTTCCTGACACTCTGTACATCTCCTCCATCTCCTCTCATACTTGATTCTGCCTCTCTCTTTCCCCTCTTCTCTTCCTTCCAAGTTCCTCCCACCTTCTATTTTCCTTAACTATATTGTTCCCTCTTCTACGTAGGACTGAAGCATCCATTCTTTGGTCTTCCTTCCTCTTGAGCTTTATGTGGTCTGTGAGTTGTATTGTGAATATTCCATGCTCTTTGCCTAATATCCACTTATTAGTAAGTACATGCATGTGTGTTCTTTTGTGACTGAATTACCTAACACAAGATATTTTCTAGATCTACCCATTTGCCTGCGAGTTTCATGAAGTCATTGTTTTTAATAGCTGAGTAGTACACCATTGTGTAAATGTACCACATTTTCTGTATTCATTCTTCTGTTGAGGGGCATCTGGGTTGTTTATCAAGTCTGTTAGACTATGTCTTTTTATTGGGGAATTGAATCTATTGATGTTTAGAGATATTAAGGGATAGTGAGTGTTGCTTCCTGTTATTTTGTTGTTAGAGATGGAATTGTTTGTGTGACTATCTTCTTTTGGGTTTGTTAAAAGAAGATTACTTTCTTGCTTTTTCTAGGGTGTAGTTTTCTTCCTTGTGTTGGAGTTTTCTGTCTATTATCTTTTGTAGGGCTGGATTTGTATAAAGATATTGTGTAAATTTAGTTTTGTCATGGAATATATTGGTTTCTCCATCTTTGGTAATTGAGAGTTTTGCTGGGTATAGTAGCATGGACTGGTATTTGTGTTCTCTTAGGTTCTATATGATATCTTCTAGCTTTCATAGTTTCTGGTGAGAAATCTGGTGTAATTCTGATAGGTCTACCTTTATATGTTACCTGACCCTTTTCCCTTACTGCTTTTAGTATTCTTTCTTTGTTTTGTGTATTTGGTGTTTTGACTATTATGTGACTGGAGGAATTTCTTTTCTGGTCCAATCTATTTGGAGTTCTGTAGGCTTCTTGTATGTTTATTGGCATCTCTACAAGAAGCTTAAAAAACTCCGAATAGATTGGACCAGAAAAGAAGGATAACTTTCAACTTCAAATTCCTTCAAGGCTTTGTTTCATGTCTGTTCCTAGACTTGTTATCATATATTTCTCACTATTCTCTAAAGCCTTCTGACATTTGCTTCTTGACATTTTGTTAAGATATTATTTTGCATATCATACTTTTGATGCATGTATTTTGAAGAAAATTCAAGTGAGCCAAAAATAAGGGTTGTGCTTATTATAATGCTCTTTAGCCTTAGTTTCTTTCAAAAATACTTTCTGAGTATTTTTTTTTCTCAGAAATATGTTCTCTTTCCTGATAGATGAATCAGCAGTAGTGGTATTGCATTTATAGATGGAAGTTAATAAATTTTTAAAACCAATACAACATTTTAAGTAGATTTTGGTACACATTATTTAAGATTCAATTTTAGTGGATATTTCTACTTTCATAGAAGAAGAAATGGATGTACCCTGATCTATTTTATATTTTACCTTGTTGTATATTGTTGAGTCACCCTTTAAAGAAGTATTGGTTTTGGATTTTTGAAGACATTCACTACCTCTGTTAGAAGAGAAATTCATAAAAGTAAAACAGATTAATAACCAAGTAGAAGTAGGCAACCATCTGTGAAATGCCTGAGACTATTATATCTAGATTGCAATAAGGACTTAGTTATAGCTGTTATTGAGATCATTCATTTGCTGAAGGATTTAAGTTCTTTAGTAGAGAGTGAAGCATAGTTTATAAAAATATGTACTACAACATATGTAAGTAAAGATATAAGTAAAGGAGAAATTAATAGTTAATTAAGAATATAGATTCATAATTTTATAAATTAAATGATAAATGTGCAGTAATTTAGCTGTGCATAACTTGTCATCAAGTAAGAAATGATCTTATTATTGGTTACTCAGTCAAGTGACTGTAAAACAGGAGCAAACCAGAAGTCGCCGATGTGTCTGTTGCTGAAGATCCTGCTACAGATTGTGTCCATCCTATTTTTCCATAAAGGAAGAGGACACTTTGGTGAAAAGTAGAAAGGCTGGGGGCATGAAGTGTGGTAGAGTTGTTGTGAAAGCTGAGTGTCACCCTGTAGTCATCTTCTTGTTGGTTCTCTAAAAAAATAAATCCATTTCAAGATATCTTAAGGAGCATAATAATATCATTCTCAGCCCTTCCACTCTGTGTGATCCATGTGTTCCTAGCACTGTTATCATGTTATTATTGTGGACTCTGTGATCCCAACCCAAAATTTATTAAAATAAATTATCTGTAGGGCTTTATCATCCTTTCTACTCTCTTTTACGTTTGAGATGTAATTTAAAAGATGATTTTCTGTGATGGTAGTTTTTGTGAGATTTTTGAGATGTAGAGATGATACCATAGGCTCAGTTTTCTGACAGACACTGAAATGATCATATTCTATTATTATTTAGTTATCTGGTAGTATAGGAATGCATTCTTTGAAAGTTAGTAAGTGGGTATGTCGCTCATCAACTGTACCAAAACCCCATTATTAGGTAATGAAATGTAATTAGAGTGAGTGTTAAATTTTGTCTGGAAAATATGCTAGTTACTTTGATATAATTTTTTTTTACTCATGTGCCAGTCTGGACAGAGTCAATAAGATGTATATATACATATATATATATATATATATATATATATATATATATATATATATATATATATATATATATGTATGTATGTATCCATTCAAGTAAGCATGTCTATGTGTGGGATAAAATCCATAGTAATTTATAAACATATTAAATTTTGAAGAGCCCTCTTCCAAATTATTACCTATCAGTGTCCTGTCTCCAAAATGATAGCAAGTAAGCTTGGATAGCATTTGACCATTCTGTAGGATTCCTGGTTTGAAATTCCAGTGTGGTTAGGTGCTAGATAATTCTAGATGAAGTAAAGATGGAAAATAAACAAGTCTGCTTAATACAGATTAATTAAAAAATGAACATGAAATCTATCACTGTCCTTTGCATGATGTTCTGATTTATTTTTCAATTTTCTTCAGATATTTTCTTCATTTACATTTCAAATGCTATTCCGAAAGTCCCCTATACACTCCTCCCACCCTGATCCCCTACTCACCTACTCCCACTTCTTGGCCCTTGTGGTCCCTTGTACTGGGGTATATAAAGTTTTTAAGACCAAGTGGCCTCTCTTCCTAATGATGGCCGACTGGGCCATCTTCTGCTACATATGCAGCTAGAGACATGAGCTCTGGGGGGTACTGGTTAGTTTATATTGTTGTTCCACCTATAGGGGTACAGACCTCTTCAGCTCCTTGGATACTTTCTCTAGTTCCTCCATTGGGGGCCCTGTGTTCCATCCAATAGATGACTGTGAGCATCCACTTTTGTATTTGCCAGGCACTGGCATAGCCTCACAGGAGACAACTATATCAGGGTCCTTTCAGCAAAATCTTGCTGGCATATGCAATAGTGTCTGTGTTTGGTGGTTGTTTATAGGATGAATCCCCAGGTGAGGCAGACTCTGGATGGTCCAACTTTTCATCTCAGCTCCAAAATTTTTCTCTGTAACTCCTTCCATGGGTATTCTGTACCCTATTCTAAGGAGGAATGAAGTATCCATGCATTGGTCTTCCTTATTGATTTTCTTGTGTTTTGAAAGTTCTATCTTGGGTATTCTAGGTTTCTGGGCTAATATCCACTTATCAGTGAGTACATATCAAGTGACTTCTTTTGTGATTGGGTTACCTCACTCAGGATGATATCCTCCAGATCCATCCATTTGCCTAGGAATTTCATAACTTCATTGTTTTTAATAGCTGAGTAGTACTCCATTGTGTAAATGTACCACATTTTCTGTATCCATTCCTCTGTTGAGGACATCTGGGTTCTTTCCAGCTTCTGGCTTTTAGAAAAAAGGCTGCTATTAACAAAGTGGAGCATGTGTTCTTATTATCAGTTGGAACATCTTCTGGTTATATGACCAGGAGAGGTATTGCTGGATCCTCCTGTAGTACTATGTCCAATTTTCTGAGGAACCGCCAGACTGATTTCCGGAGTGGTTGTACCAGCTTGCAATTTCACTAACAATGGAGGAGTGTTCTTCTTTCTCCACATCCTTGACAGCATCTGCTGTCACCTGAATTTTTGATCTTAGCCATTCTGACTGGTGTGAGGTGGAATCTCAGTGTTGTTTTGATTTGCATTTCCCTGATGATTAAGTATGTTGAACATTTTTTCAGGTGCTTCTCAGCCCTTCGGTATTCCTCACTTGAGAATTCTTTGTTTAGTTCTGGACCCCATTTTTTTTGTTGGTTTTTTGAGACAGGGTTTTTCTGTGTCTTCCTGGCTGTCATGGAACTCACTTTGTAGACTAGGCTGGCTTCGAACTCAGAAATCTGCCTGCCACTGCCTCCCAAGAACTGGGATTAAAGGCATGCGCCACCACGCCCGGCCTGTACCCCATTGTTAATAGGGTTATTTGAATTTCTGGAGTCCAGCTTTTTGAGCTTTTTGTATATTTTGGATATTAGTTCCCTATCAGATTTAGGATTGCTAAAATTTTTTCTCACTCTGTTGGTGGCCTTTTGATCTTATTGACAGTATCTTTTGCCTTACAGAAGCTTTGCAATTTTATGAGGTCCCATTTATCTATTCTTGATCTTACATCACAGGCCATTGCTGTTCTGTTTATAAATTTTTCCCCTGTACCCATATCTTTGAGGCTTTTCCCCACTTTCTCCTCTATAAGTTTCAGTGTCTCTCTGGTTTTATGTGGAATTCTTTGATCCACTTAGACTTGAGCTTTGTACAAGGAAATAAGAATGGATCAATTCGCATTCTTCTATATAACTGCCAGTTGAGCCAGCACAATTTGTTGAAAAAGCTGTCTTTTTTCCAATGGATGGTTTTAGCTCCCTTGTCAAAGACCAAGTGACCATAGGTGTGCGAATTCATTTCTGGGTCTTCAATTCTATTCCATTGATCTACCTATCTGTCACTGTACCAGTACCATGCAGTTTTTATCACAATTGCTCTGTCGTACAGCTTGAGGTCAGGCATGGTGACTCCACCAGAGGTTCTTTTATTGTCGAGAATAGTTTTTGCTATCCTAGGTATTTTGTTATTCCAGATGAATTTGCAAATAGCCCTTTCTAACTCAGTGAAGAATTGAGTTGGAATTTTGATGGGGATTGCATTGAATCTGTAGATTGCTTTTGGCAGGATAGACATTTTTACTATATTAACCTGCCAATCCATGAGCAAGGGAGATCTTTTCATCTTCGGAGATCTTCAATTTCTTTCTTCATAGACTTGAAGTTCTTATCATACAGATCTTTCACTTCCTTGGTTTGGGTTACATCAAGATATTATACATTCCTTGTGACTATTGTGAAGGTTGTTCTCTCCCTAATTTCTTTCTCATCCTGTTTAACCTTTGTGTAGAGAAAGGCCACTGATTTATTCGAGTTAATATTATATCTAGCTACTGCACTGAAGCTGTTTATCAGGTTTAGGAGTTCTCTGGTGGAATTTTTAGGGTCACTTATATATACTATCATATCATCTTCAAATAGTGAAATTTTGACTTCTTCCTTTCAAATTTGTATCTCCTTGATCTCCTTTTGTTGTTGAATTGCTCTGGCTAGGACTTCAAGTACTATATTGAGTAGGTAGGGAGAAAGTGGGCAACCTTGTCTAGTCCCTGATTTTAGTGGGATTGCTTCCAGCTTCTTTCCATTTACTTTGATGTTGGCTACTGGTTTGCTGTATATTGCTTTGATTATGTTTAGGTATGGTCCTTGAATTCCTGACCTTTCCAAGACTTTTATCATGAAGGGGTGTTGGATTTTGTCAAATGCTTTCTCAGCATCTAATGAGATGATCATGTGATTTTTGTCTTTGAGTTTGTTTATATAGTGGATTATTGTACTGGCTAGGTTTGTGTCAAGTTGACACAGCTGGGTTATCACAGAGAAAGGAGCTTCAGTTGGGGAAATGCCTCCATGAGATCTAGCTGGGAGGCATTTTCTCAATTAGTGATCAAGGGCCCCTTGTGGGTGGGACCATCTCTGGGCTGGCAGTCTTGGGTTCTATAAGAGAGCAGGCTGAGCAAGCCAGGGAAAGCAAGCCAGTAAAGAACATCCCTCCATGGCCTCTGCATCAGCTCCTGCTTTCTGACCTGCTTGAGTTCTTTCCAGTCCTGACTTCCTTGGTGATAAACAGCAGTATGGAACTGTAAGCCGAATAAACCCTTTCCTCCCCAACTTGCTTCTTGGTCATGATGTTTGTGCAGGAATAGAAACCCTGACTAAGACAAATTGGTACCAGCAGAGTGGAGTATTCCTGTGACAACCTGACCATGTTTGGGAGAGGACTGTGGAAGGACTTTGGAACTTTGGGCCAGAAGATCCATTCTGTGTTAAGAGCTCTGTAAAATGTTAAGTAGATAATGTTGAGAACAGTGCAGAAGATGGAGGGCTTGTGAAATTTCAGAGGGAAAATTAAAGACTCTTTTCAGGGTCATTGTTACTTTGTGAAGATTCTGTGGTTCTGGTTAGCTGGGGCTGAAGAATCAGCTGTTATTAATAAGATACCAGAACTACTAAAGCAAAAACTTGGCATTACTGGGACCATTGATGCTGGTTAGCTGGAGCTAAGAAATTAGCAGTGATTAAGAAGAGGCCAGCATCACTGAGGTGACATCTTCTGGGAAATGTTTTCTGAAAGCACAAGGAGGCTGTGTTCCAGAGATAGCCATGGTTGTACCTTGTGCTGTGACTGGACTTGGTAATATGTAAGAGTTACCTAGGTGGTACTAGTTTTAGAGGCATGAAGGAGTCATGCAGAGCAGCTGAGGCCACGGAAAAACTGTGAGAGGCCATGGAAGGCCATTGGTGAAGGTGCAGCCTTGGTTGCAATTGATGGCCCAGGATTGAAGGGGTCATGTAAAGGAGTTGAGGCTCGGCACCATGAAGAGAGCCTATGAGAGGCTAGTGTTGAAGCCTAGTTACAGAAGCATTTTGGAGATGCCAGTGCCATGAGGTGACCACCAAGAACAGCAGCAGCAATGGAGTACAGGCATCTGGAGCCTAGAGGACAACATGTGTGCTACAAAGTGCATGGCTGGAGAAGTGACCCAAGCCCTTGGAGGAGCCCAGAAGATCGTGAGTTGGATCCCAGACATTGGAAGGTTGGAGATTGACTTTTGCTTTTGATTGTGACTGTGCTCTAATAATTTTCCCTCTTGAAGGAAGTTTTTAAATGAAGTCCACAGTTAAGAGACTTTGAATTTTAAAGTACTTTGAATTTTAAAAGATACTGGATTTTTTAAAAGGATTGAACTTTTAGTATGTAAAGACTGTGGGACTTTTAAGTTATTTAAGATCTTGGGGATGAGTAAGAACTAAGGGTTGAGGCTTACTAGTGATGTATTTGTGTGTCAAGTTGACACAGCTGGGTTATCACAGAGAAAGGAGCTTCAGTTGGGGAAATGCCTCCATGAGATCTAGCTGGGAGGCATTTTCTCAATTAGTGATCAAGGGCCCCTTGTGGGTGGGACCATATCTGGGCTGGCAGTCTTGGGTTCTATAAGAGAGCAGGCTGAGCAAGCCAGGGAAAGCAAGCCAGTAAAGGACATCCCTCCATGGCCTCTGCATCAGCTCCTGCTTTCTGACCTGCTTGAGTTCTTTCCAGTCCTGACTTCCTTGGTGATAAACAGCAGTATGGAACTGTAAGCCAAATAAACCCTTTCCTCCCCAACTTGCTTCTTGGTCATGATGTTTGTGCAGGAATAGAAACCCTGACTAAGACAATTATGTTGATAGATTTTCGTATATTAAACCATCCCTGCATCCCTGGGATAAAGCCTCCTTGGTCATGATGGATGATCGTTTTGCTGTGTTCTTGGATTTGGTTTGTGAGGAATTTATTGAGTATTTTCCCATCTGTATTCATCAGGGAAGTTGCTCTGAAGTTCTTTTTGTTGGAACTTTGTGTGGCTTAGGTATCAGAGTAATTGTGGCTTCATAGGGTGAATTTGGTAGAGTAGCTTCTGTTTCTATTTTGTGGAATAGTTTGAGGAGAGTTGGAATTAGGTCTTCTTTGAAGATCTGATAAAACTCTGTTCTAAACCCATCTGGTCCTGGGCTTTGTTTTTTTTTTTTTTTTTTTTTGGTTAGGAGACTATTAATGAGTGCTTCTATTTCTTTAGGGAAAATGGGATTGTTTAGATCATTAATCTGATTCTGATTTAACTTTGGTACCTGTTATCTATCTAAGAAGTTGTCCATTTCATCCAGGTTTTCCAGTTTTGTTGAGTATAGCCTTTGTAGTAGGATATGGTGATGTTTTAGATTTCCTCAGGTTATGTTGTTAAGTCTCCTTTTTCATTTCTGATTTTGTTAATTAGGATACTGTCCCTGTGCCCTCTAGTTAGTCTGACTAATGGTTTATCTATCTTGTTGATTTTCTCAAAGAACCAGCTCCTGGTTTGGTTGATTTTTTTTGAATAGTTCTTTTTGTTTCCACTTGGTTGATTTCATCCCTATGTTTGATTATTTCCTGCTGTCTACTCATCTTTTCTTCCTTTCATTCTAGAGCTTCTAAGTGTGTTGTCAGGATGCTAGTATATGCTCTCTCTAGTTTTTTTTTTTTTTTTTGAGAAACGCAGAGCTATGAGTTTTCCTCTTAGGACTGCCTTCATTGTGATCCATAAATTTGGGTATTTGTGGCTTCATTTTGATTAAACTGTAAAAAGTCTTTAATTTCTTTTTAAAAAAATTTTTTTCCTTGACCAAGTTATCATTGAGTAGAGTGTTGTTCAGCTTCCACATGTATGTTGGCTTTCTATTATTTATATTGTTATTAAAGATCAACATTAGTCTGTGGTGATCTGAAAGGTGCATGGGATAATTTCAATCTTTTTTTATCTATTGAGCTCTGTTTTGTGACCAAATATATGGTCAATTTTGGAGGAGGTACCATGAGGTGTTGAGAAGAAAGTATTCTTTTTTTTCAGGATAAAATGTTATGTAGATATCTGTTAAATCCATTTCTTTCATAACTTCTGTTAGTTTCAATGTTTCTCTGTTTAGTTTCTGTTTCCAGGATCTGTCCATTGATGAGAGTGGGGTGTTGAAGTCTCCCACTATTATTGTGTGAGGTACAATGTGAGATTTGAATTTTCTAAAGTTTCTTTAATGAACATGGCTGCCCTTGCATTTGGAGCATAGATATTCAGGATTGAGAGTTCATGTTGGCAGATTTTGCCTTTGATGAGTATGAAGTGCCCCTCTTGTCTTTTTGATAACTTCTGGTTGGAAATCAATTTTATTCAACATTTGAATGGCTACTCCAGCTTGTTTCTTCGGACCATTTGCTTGGAAAATTGTTTTCCAGCCTTTCACTTTGAGGTAGTGTCTCTCTTTTTGCCTGAGGTGGGTTTAGGGTAAGCAGCAAAATGTTGGGTCCTGTTTGCATAGCCAATCTTTTAGTCTATGTCTTTTTATTGGGAAATTTAATCCATTAATATCAAGATATATTAAAGAAAAGTAGTTGTTGCTTCCTGTTTTTTTTGTTGTTAAATTGGGATTCTGTTCTTTTATGTTTGTTGAAGGATTACTTTCTTGCTTTTTCTAGGGCGTAGTTTCTGTCCTTGTTTTGTTGTTTTCCCGTTATTATCCTTTGAAGGGCTGGATTCGTGGAAAGATATTGTGTGAATTTGGTTTTGTCATGGAATACTTTGGTTTCTCCATCTATGGTAATTGAGAGTTTTGTTGGGTATAGTAGCTGGGCTGGCATTTGTGTTCTCTTAGGTTCTGTATAACATCTGTCCAGGATCTTCTGGCTTTCATAGTCTCTGCTGAGAAGTTTGTTGTAATTCTAATAGGCCTGCCATTATGTTACTTGACCTTTTTCCCTTACTGATTTTAATATTCTATCTTTATTTAGTGCATTTGTTGTTTTAATTATTACATGTCATTAAAATTTTCTTTTCTAGTCTGTGTATTTGGAATTCTGTAGTCTTCCTTTATGTTCATGGGCATCTCTTTCATTAGGTTAGGAAAATTTTCTTCTATAATTTTGTTGAAAATATTTCAAAATCTTCATTTTCATCTACTCCTATTATCCATTATCCTTAGGTTTGGTCTTCTCATTGTGTCCTGGATTTCCTGGATGTTTTGAGTTAGTATCTTTTTGCATTTTGCATTTTCTTTGATTGTTGTGCCCATGTTCTCTATGGAATCTTCTGTACCTGAGATTTTCTCTTCTATCTCTTGTATTCTGTTGCTGATGTTTGCATCTATGGTTCCTGATTTCTTTCCTAGGATTTCTATCTCCAGAGTTCTCTCTTTTGGGTTTTCTTTATTGTTTCTACTTCCATTTTTAGATCTTGGATGGTTTTGTTTTATTCCACCACCTGTTTGGTTGTTTTATTTCCCCTGTAATTCTTTAAGGGATATTTTGTTTCCCTTTTAAGGGCTTCTACTTGTTTAGCAGTGTTTTCGTGTAATTCTTTAAGGTATTTTGTGCTTCCTTCTTAAGGCCTTCTCCCTGTTTAGCATGTTCTCCTGTATTTCCTTAAGTGAGTTATTAATTTCCTTCTTAATATCCTCTACCAGCATCATGACATATGATTATATATCAGAATCTTGCTTTTTGGGTATGTTGGGGTATCCAGGACTTGCTGAGGTGGGAGTGCTGGGTTCTGATTTTGGTGAGCAGTCATGGTTTCTGTTAGTAAGATTCTTATGTTTGCCTTTAGTTGTCTGGTAATCTCTGGCGTTAGGTGTTATAGCTGTCTCTGGCTAAAGCTTGTTCCTCCTGTGATTCTGTTAGCCTCTGTCAGCACTCCTGGGAGTCCAACTCTCTCCTGAGTCTCAGTGGTCAGAATACTCTCTGCAGGCCACCTCTCCTCTGATTGGGGAGTAGCACAGATGTCTGGAGCTCAGATCTGCTTCTTGGCTGATGATGAAGGCCCGAAATTGAGCCAGTCCCAGAAGCTATGTTGCTTCTGCAGTCTGCAGTCTCTCCTGTGCAGACTGGACTCTGAGGGACCAGGGATACAAGATGGCTCTCTCATGTGCTCTGATGGTTAGAGCTTTCCCTGGCAGCCTCCTCTCCTCTGGTAGGGATACGGATTTATTTTTATACATTAAACTTAGGTTAGAAAGGGAAACTAAAGCTATTTCTTTTTGCAGATGACAGCATTCTGTACTTAAAAAATCCCATGGAGCCCACCTAAAACTTGTGGCTCTGTTAAATACTTCCAACAATGTATTAATATACAAAATCAACATACAAGCATCAATTGCCTTTATGTACAGCAAGAGCTAAGGTACTGAGAAATTAACTAGGAAACACACCCCACTCATAGAAGCCTCATCCTGTACAAAGATCAATTTCAAACTGGATCCCACACTATGAGATCCAGTGTGGGAAAAAAATAAGGGAAAAAACATCAGGACATAGCTATAGGCAATATGTTCCTGAATAAAACCACAGTAGGAAGGGAAGAATCGACAGGTACATAAAGTTAAAAACTTTCTGTGCTGCAAAAGATACTGCTAACTGACTCAACAGCCAATAGAATAGGGGAAAATCTTTTCTAATAAGACCTTAGGTCAGAGGTTAATATTACTATCTATAGTATACAAACAATAGTAGAAATTAAACACCAGGGAAACAAAGCTGCCAATCAATAAGTGAGCCAATGATCTGGGGATATATTGATCAGTAGGTGCTAGAATAGCATTCTGGTATATTACTACTATATAGCATGCCATCTTTAGGTAATGATAATAAGCTGTATATTTTAAGCAAGTAGGAGAAAAGATTTTGAATGTAATAAAGTAAAATAATGAAAGATGTTTGAGGAAAATAGACACATTTGCTGACTTAAATATTAAATAGTGTACTTACGTATTGAATCATCATGTAGCATCTCAGATACATGCAATTAGGTTTTATGTATCAGTTAAAAATAATCACAATTTAAAAAATTAAGTTACAAATTAACTCAAGATTTAAAACAAGCAAGGACATGGCTTCAGTGACCTGTGTCTTTCAACAAGGCCACATCTCCTTATACCTTTTACTGGTCTACTGATACCATCTAATCATGAATCCATTGATATACTAATTCTATTCATTAGGTCAGAGCCCTTCAGATCTTAGCATCTTGGTCTCTGGAAATCCATCATAGACAATCAAAAGTATGCCTTTTTAGTTTCCTAGATGTTTCTCAGTTCAATCAGGTTGACATTCAAAGTTTGCTCTCACAATCTTTCCGAGAAACAGGCTCGAAACTCATAATAGTTAATTCACCATTTTATTGCTTTTGACTAGAATGTTATTTTTCTATCAGCTCAGTCATGAATTACAAGTATAGTTATATGTTTTTAGATTTTTTTTGTATGATCATAGGATTTGTTATCACATACACATTCCTGGAAATGACAGTCACCTTACCTTTTTACAAATAGCTCTCAGTCTTTCAGATGGACTTACTGGGAAGCAATCATTTCCTCTTTTCCTTTTAGCCTTTGTATCTAAGTGCTGTGTTTAAATCCTGTGTACAGGGAGGTAGGCTGGCTGTAGGGGTATGGGAGTGGGGGTGGGGAGGGTGCTAGTGGGGGTGAGTAGATGGGAAGTTGGGGGCTAGAAGGGTGGTAGAGTGCTTGCTAGGTATGTACAAGACCTTAGTCTCAAGTCTCCAGAATGGACAAACAAACAAACGAACAAACAAGCCTCTGGTTCTACAGGGAGGTTAGAGTGAGGTTTGCTGAGTCATCTTGTGTAACATCCCGTATTCTGAAAGGCAAAAGGGTAGTGTACAGTTACTAGCTTTCTCATCGGCACTTCTGCTTTTTCTGTAAAGATACAAAAGGATATATTGCAATTGAGATCACCTTATGTATGGAGGTTAGTTTGGTTCTGGGAATAGGTCTGGTACCATACACCTGTACTTTGAGGATTACAGCCTGCATTGAAGTTGCTTATATGTTTTCAAGGCTCCCCTGTGCCTTGTGTCCATTCTGGGCACTCTTAAATTCAAGAATACAAAATCAGTGACTTATAAAGGCCATATAAAATGTATTTGGTGACTTTTGGTACTGCATGTGTGCTAATGATTGACCTTTCTTCCCATTCAAGTAATTTCTCAGCCAGCAAGCCATGATACTGTAAGAACTGTGTCTCACTGCTCCTTTGCAGTTGATAGGGGCATGCCTGACTCCCACAGAACAAGCAGTGCTATTAATAGTTCAGCCTGCAGGAAAGCCTCTCAGTTAATGTCACATGATTTCATGTATTATTTAACTTCATATGTATATACTAGAAATGATCTCTTTGAAAACTTATTTTACTTTGAATGGTATGTTTATATATCATGTTTTATATGTAATCTGGCAGGGACATAAGACTGTTTAAAACTATGAAAATTCTTTATGGCTCAGAAAATACTCCTATAACTACATTTAGGGTGCTATGGAATAGTACATCAATTATATAAAACATTTTTATAGCAAATATATTTGAGATATTCACCACAGTAGCATAAAATAACAATCCGTGTAGCAGTAATATGCAAAATGGGAGGCTAGAGAGGTTCTAGAGTTAATCAGTGTAAGTTTAATCATTACACTGTGATGAACTGTCAGAAAGAAAAAGACAAATCTTGGAAAGAGGATAGGGATTGATGGCTTAGACAGCTGTTTTTCTAAAAGGAAGCCTGAGGTGTAAATAATGTGTAAATTCCAGAATTGAGTCTCTGTTCCATTTCATTCTGATCTTTGAAGGGATATGTGGGGCAAGGAGTCTGGGAAGTGATGGGAGATAAATCTATTCAGGTTGTTACAAAATAATTAAAAGCTGTGCCAGGAGAGTTTGATTAGCATCTTATATATTCTTCATCCAACAGAACATGAAAACTGTGTTTCTAGGCAGAAGGAAGGAACTTAAGGTAGTTGAAAGAAGCAGGTGGCAGCTGTAGAAAGAGGAAGCATTTCAGGGGAAAATGCAGTTGAAATATTAACAGAGAGTGCACTTGAGGTTTGAGTATAAAAGTCTGTAGAAGACTAAACATTTTTTAGGAAAAACCCTTTAAATAAAAGCTGGCATTCATGGTTCAAAAAAGAAACTACAAACAAACAAACAAACAAACAAACAACAAATTGATAGAAAAACTGAAAGCAAATTCCCAAAACTTTTCTAGTTAGGTTTTTCTAATCTTTACTAGAATAAAAGGGGACAGATGGAGGAAGTGACTCCATGAGTTTATAAAAGAGGAAAGGGCAAGGGCAAGGAAGCATCCTAGGAGAAGAGGTCTTCACATTGCACACTTTGTTATGGAGAACTTGCCAAGAAGCAAGAAAGAGAAGAAACCACAACAAAAGCAGTTTAAGTAGTACCTTCACCAGGGCAGGGCATCCCATACCAAACGCAGTTCCTGTAAAAGGGAACTTTTGGGCTAGGCACCAACCTATTAACGGAACATAGCTTATCAAGTTCCAATAAGAGTAGGCACAGACCCTCTATCCAGGCTGGACAAGGCAAACCAGTAGGAGAGTCAGGATACCTTCCATTCCCATTACTGGGAGTCCTATAAGAACACGAAGCTACACAAGCATAATGTATATGCAGAGAACCTAGCTCAACCCACACAGGGGCCAAGCTTGTGGCTTCAGTCTCTGTGAGCCCCTATGAACCCTGCTTAGTTGATTCAGTGGGCTATGTTCAACTGGTGTCCTCAATCACACTAGCTTTTACAGTCATTCCTCCCCTTCTTCTGCACAGTTTCCCTGGCCCTGCTTTATGTTTGCTGTGGGTTTCTGCATATGCTCCTATCAGTTGCTGGGTGTAGCCTCTCCGATGACAATTGGGCTAGGCACCAACCTATTTTTATAGCAGATTATCATTAGGAATCATGTCATTGACTTCTTTTGGAGGGTAATTAAATTTATAATTTATTTATCCACTTTATATCTCAACATCAGCCTCTCCTCTAACCCACATCCCTCCTGTCCCTTCTCCTTTGAGATGGGGAAGTACCCATCTTGGTATCACCCCCCAAAATACTCTCCCCACATTGAGAATTTTCTGTTTAGCTTTGTACTCCATTTTTAATTGGGTTATTTGGTTTGTTGGTATCTAACTTACTGAATTCTTTATGTGTTTTGGATATTACCTCTCTGTCAGATATAGGGTTAATGAAGATCTTTCCCCAATTTGTAGGCTGCTGTTTTGTCATATTGACAGTGTCCTTTGCCTTAGAGATGCTTTTTAATTTCATGAAATACCATTTATCAGTTGTTGATCTTAGAGCCTAAACCATTGGTGTTCTATTTAGGAAATTGTCTCCTATACCAATGTGTTCAAGGCTATTCTCCACTTTGTCTTGTATTATATTTAATGGATTTGGTTTTATGTTGAGGTCCTTGCTCCACTTGGACTTGAGTTTTGTGCAGAGTGATAAATATAGATCTGATTGCATTCTTCTATATGCAGACATCTGGTTTGACATTTGTTGAAGATTTCTTTTTTTTTTTCTACTGCATGGTTTGGCTTCTTTATCAAAAATTAAATGTCCATAGGTGTATGGATTCACTTCTGGTCTTCGATTTTATCCCATTGATCAACCTGTCTGATTCTATACCAATACTATGCAGTTTTAATTACTATTGCTTTGTAGTACAGCTTGAAGTCCGGGATGGTGATACCTCCAGAAGTTCTGTTATTGTTCAGGACCATTTTGGCTATCCTCATTTTATGTTTTTCCATATGTAGTTAAGAATTATTCTTTTAAGATTTTAAAGAATTGTGTTAAAAATTTGATGGTAATTGCATTGAATCTGTAGATCGCTTTTGGTAAGATGGCCATTTTCATTATGTTAATCCTACTGATCCATGAGTGTAGTGATATTTAAAATCCCAGCCTGGGGCTTCTTTCCAGCCTTAGGCCATTTATGTTCCTGAATGAAACACACACACAGCCTTTACATTTTTAATATGCCTTAGGCAGTACAATAGCTGTGCAGCTGCCTACCCTCTGTATTGTTAGAATTTGTTTTTTTTTTTAAATCAATAAACCCAAGTTATTGCTTACTATTTACTATGTTCCATGTGGACTGCTCTTAGCATCAATTGGCCAACCCACATGGCCATGTTTTTATGGCTCAGCTCTTCTATGGTAGCTCTCCTCCTTCCTGCACATTCTTCTTCTTCCATTGTAGCTTCTCTCTGCCCTTCCTCCTGGTGGTCCTCTCTCCCCAAGCCCAAGAAACCTCAACTCCATCAATGTCTCTTCTGCCCAGCTATTGGCTATCAATATCTTTATTAACCAATAAAAATTAACTTGGGGATATGGTTCTAGGGACTATTACAGACTTCAGATCTTGGGGGCCCCCACTTAGCATTACAATAGATGGTAAAAGACAAAACCTCAACAATTTTCCTTTTAGTCCTATAAAAGGCTCTTTTTTCTCAGGTATTAATTGAACACAATTATAACAATTGTGTAAATTGAAAGTACTGGCATACACTTATAATGTCCAGTCTATCATATTTGACAATTTAGATAGAGTATTCTATCATTTATCCTAACTTAATTAATTATAATTCTGTACCTCAATCATGTTTGATTTTAATTTGTATTACAATCTAAAAACCATCTTTTTGAATCTAGAATACCTTCTGTAATGTGAAATAGATTAAGTTCAATTGTGAGACTATAACCAGTCCTCCACCCCATCAGAGATTTGAGAAGCAATTACATATTATCTGAGTATGCAGAAATCACAAAGACATAGCTTCCAAAAACATAAACAATTGGCAGAGACAGCTTTGACAGTCCACAATATTCTTATTAATGTTTTAGCATCAGTCTTCAGCCTTCGTCCAGAACATCTAACAGACCTTAAATGAAGCAGAAATTATGAAGAACTATATTACCTTGTCTTGGCAGAGCTTACCTGTCAACATCCTGCATCCATTTGACCTTTCTAGACAGCATTCTGTCTACAGATATAATTATGGCAGTTCTTGCCCAGTAGCTAGTCTGGCACAATTGAAGCATCTCCACATGAAGGTATTGATGCTCAATATTGTCTTTGAAGTGGAATGCAGGAACTGTCAGGAGAAGACCTGTCTCATAATCAAAAGATATTTTAATAATTAAACAATTTTAAGTGTCATATTTTGTGGATCTCGACACTTTTGATAGATATTAAACATTATTTTTAGCTATTTACTATATGAGTAACCTTGAAAATACTTTATTATAATTAGCTACATTAGACTCTAATATGACCATGAGTTTACTATCTGACTAATAACTTACATTACTTAATGATCATCCTAAACAGTTTATAATAGCAGCTATTAAAGGACTAGGTCTAAGCCTTGTATTTTTAAATGAATTGCATAGGTAAAACACATATTTAAGAGTAACAAAATTAATTTTAAATTTTGTATCGATATACAAAGATTTATAAATCTTAAACCTGGATCAATATCTCAAATTCTGTACCAATCTAAGAACAGATAGCTTTAATTCTGCATTAAAATATAAGGATTTCTACCAATGTAAGATTATGACTATAAAATCATTTAATATTAGGAAAAATCCATCTTCTGATATTGTCCTCAATTTCTTTTTTCAGTGATTTGAAGTCCTTGTCATATAGATCTTTTACTTACTTAATTAGAGTTACACCAAGATATTTAATATTATTAGGGGTATTGTGAAGGGTATTGTTTCCCTAACTTCTTTCTCAGCCTGTTCATCATTTGTATAAAGGAGAGGTACTGATTTCTTTGAGTTAATTTTGTATCCAGTCACTTTGTTGAAGATGTTTGTCAGATGTAGGAGTTCTCTGGTAGAATTTTTGGGGTTTCTTATGTCTGTGAATTATCATATCTGTGAATAGGGATACTTTGACTTCTTTTCCAATTTTGTTCTTTTGATCTCCTTTAGTTGTCTTATTGCTGAACTTCAAGTATTATATTGAGAAAAATAGAGAGTAGACAGCCTTGTCCTGCCCCTGATTTTAGTGGGGTTGCCCTAAGTTTCTCTCTAGTTAACTTGATATTTGGCTATTGGCATGCTTTATATCTCCTTTACTTTATGTAGATATGTGCCTTGTATCCCCGATATCTCCAAGACTCTTAACATTAAAAGGTGTTGGATATTGCCAAAGGCTTTCTCAGCATCTAATGAGATGATAATGTGGGCTTGTTGTTGTTGTTATTGTTTTTTATATGGTGGATTATAATGGTGGATTTTTGTATATTGAACCATCCCTACATTCCTAGAATGAAGCCTATTTGATCATGGTTGATATCTTTGATGTATTCCTGAATTCTGTTTGTGAATAATTTGAGTATTTTTTGCATCAGTGTTCATAAGGGAAATTGGTCTGAAATTCTCTTTCTTTGTTGAGTCTTTGTGTACTTTAGGTATCAGGGTGGTGACTGTGGCCTCATAGAATAAGTTTGGCAGTTCTGCACTAAAACCTTCTGGTCCTGTTTTATTTTTTATTTTTTTGGCTTGTTTGAGGACTCTTAATTACTGCTTGTATTTCCAAAGGGGTTATAGGACTATTTATTTTACCTGACCTTAATATAACTTTGGTAAGTCATATCTGTCTAAACAATCACCCATTTCATTTAGATTTTCCAGTTTTATGGAGAAAGATTTTTGAACTGAGACCCAAGGATTCTTCTATTTTCCTCAGTGTCTATTATGTCTCCCTTTTCATTTATGAATTTGCTAATTTGGGTACAGTATCTCTGACTTTTTAGTTAGTGTGGCTACGGGTTTGCTTATCTTGTTGATTTTTTTCAAAGGAGCAGCTCTTGGTTTTGTTATTGTTATTTTTTTCTATTGTTCTTTTTGTTTCTAATCGATTGATTTTATCCCCGAGTTTGATTATTTCTTAGAAAGTATCTACTCCTCTTGGGTGTGTTTGGTTCTTTTTGTTCTAGAGCTTTCAGGTGTAATTTAATTCCTTAGTATGCTAACTCTTCAACTTCTTTTTGAGGGCACTTAGTTCTATGAACTTTCCTCATAGCAATGCTGTCATCGTGTCCCATAGGTTTAGATATGTTGTGCTTTCATTTTCATTGGATCCTAGAAAGTCTTTAATTTCTTTCTTGACCCTGTGTTTCTTGAGCAGAGAGCAGAGAGTTGTTCAGTTTCCAAGAGTATGTAGGTTTATTGTCTGAACTTTGATGTGTAACTTAAGCTTTAGCAATGTTTCTTTTACAAATGGGGGTGCCCTTGCAGTTGGGGCATAGATATTCAGAACTGAGACATCGTCGTGGTTGATTTTTGCTTTGATGAGTATGAAGTGTCTTTCCACATCTGGTTGAAAATCTATTTTATGAGATATTTGAAATGATTACCCCAGGTCATTTCTTGGGCCTGTTTGCTTGGGAAAGCTCTTTCTAGCTGTTTACACTGACATAATGCATTCGTTGCAGAACTACATTTCTTGTATACAACAGCATGATGAATTCTTTTTATGCACACATCCTCTTAGCCTGTATGATCTTATTGGGGAATTGAGTCTATTGATCTTGAGAGATATTACTGACCAATGTTTAATAATTCCTGCTATTTTGATGTTGTTGGTAGTATATGTGTGTTTCTTTTCTATTGGTTTTAATGATGTAAAATTATTTATTTCTTGAGTTTCCTTGAGTGTAGTTAGACTCATTGGGTTGGAGTTTTCTTTCTAGTATCTTTTGTAGGACTGGATTAGTGGAAAGATACTGTTTAGATTTGGTATAAGGGATATCTTTGTTTCTCCATCTATGATGACTGAACGTTTTGCTGGGTACAGTGGTCTGAGCTGGCATCTGTTGTCTCTTAGGGTCTATAAGACTTCTTCTCAGTCCCTTCTAGCTTTTAGAGTCTCTGTTGAGAAGTTGGGTATAATTCTGATAGATCTGTCTCTGTATGTCAGTTGACCTTTTTTCCCTTGCAGCTTTTAATATTTTTTCTGTACATTTAGCATTTTGATTATTATGTAGATTGAGAATTTTCTGTCCCATTTTGTTTGGTGTTCTGTATGCTTCTTTTACTTTATAGGCATCACTTTCTTTAGGTTAGGAAAATTTTCTTCTCTGATTTTGTTGAAGATATTTTCTGGG
This sequence comes from Mus minutoides, assembly GCA_902729485.2. NCBI lineage: Eukaryota > Metazoa > Chordata > Mammalia > Rodentia > Muridae > Mus > Mus minutoides. The sequence goes on along the minus strand of LR749499.1, from coordinate 1,756,126 downwards.
ACTTTGAGCTGGGAATCTTCTCCTTCTCCAATTTCTATTATTCTTAGGTTTGGTCTTCTCATAGTGTCCCAGATTTCCTGATTTTCTGTGTCATGAACTTTTTAGATTTAACATTTTCTTTAACCAATGTATTAATTTCTTCTATGCCTGCTATTCTTTCTCCCATCTCTTGTATTCTATTGGTGATGCTTATGTCTGTAGTTTCTGTTTTCTTGCCGATGTTTTCCATCTCCAGGATTGTCTCAGCTTGTCTTTTCTTTATTGTGGCTATTTCCATTTTCAGGTCTTGGACACTTTTATTAATTTCTTTGCCTGATTGTTTATATTTTCCTATATTTCTTTAATGGGTTTATTTATTTCATCTTTTAAGGCCCCTATTGGATTTAAAATCATTGTGGTTCAGATTTGTTAGGCTATCCAGGGCTTGCTGTGGCAGGATAGCTGGGCCTTGGTGGTGTCTGGCTCTCGTTTGTGTTCTTATGCTGTCCTAGAGCTGGTTTTCCCTGGTGTTGGCTGGATGATCCTGATGATAACAGGACTTTCCTGGAAGGCAGAGGGAGCCATGAGCCTGACTGTGGAGGTCAGGACATTTAAATCTTCTGGATGTGCCCCTGGCATTAGCCACTAGCAAGGGATTTGTGGGGCACTGCTCTACGCTGGTAGTTCTTGGAGGCTTTGCTTGCCTCCACGGGGAAGCAGGAAGTTCTTAGAGTTCTACAAGGCTCCTCAAGACCAAATGGCAAGCCCAGTGCTAGTTAAAGGAGGTCAGTGGACTGCATGCAACTGACCTCTGTTAGCTGTGCCCCAGGCAGACCCACCTGGGAAAGGATTGGTGGGGCATGGTTCCAAGCTGGTTAGGCTCCCCTGTCCTCCCTGAAGGCCTCCACAGGGGAGCAGTACAGTCTTGGTTTTCCCCAAGCCTCCACAGGACCAAAGAGTGAGCCCAGTGCTAGGCAATGGAGGTCAGGGGACTGTTGGCAACTCATTGCTTTGGCTCTGGGACAAGATCTTCCATTTCATTGAATTTTTTATGTTTATTTTTTGCTAGTTCTGTTTGGTTCTGTTCTGGGTCTCTGGAATACACCTACTTCTTGTTTCTTTCCTTTTAGGCAGTGTCAGGCTTCCTCTCATAGCATGGGCCTCAATCTGGGCTAATTATTGGTTGGCTATTTCTATAAGTTCTGTGCCACCTTTACTCCAGCACATCTTGCAAGCAGTACAGATTATAGGTCAAAGATTTTGTGGTTGGATTGATGTCCCAGTCCTACTACTAGGATACTTGTCTGGTTACAGAAGATAGTTTGAGCTCCATATCCTCCATTACTAGGAGACTTTGTTAGGGTAACTCTTGTAGATTCAAGTCATCTTTATCAGTGCTCTCTATCTCTGCCCTGGCCTTATCCCTCCTATTCCCATCCCCACCTGCCCTAACTTCACCTGCAAAATTTATTCCATTCCTTCTTACCAGGGAGAGTCATCCCTTTGAGCAATCCTTGTTCCTTAGCCATGTTGGGTTTGTGGACTGTAGCATGATAATTCTTTACTTAATAGCAGTACCCAAATTATACAAAACTCAAGAAACTAGACATCAACAATTTTAATAATCCAATAAAAAATGGGGTATACCAGATTACAGCAGAAAACTCAAAAACAGGTATTTCAAATAGCTAAGAAACATGTAATTGTTCAATACCCTTAGATATCAGGGAAATACAAATCAAAACTACTTTGAGATTCTGTCTTACACCTCTCAGAATAGTTAGGATCACAAATATGTGACAACTCAGGCTTGTGTGGTTGTGGACACAAGGGAAACATTCCTCCATTGCTGGTGGGAGTGCAAATTTATACAGCTACTATGGAAATAAATATGTACTTTCCTAAGAAAGTTGGGAGTTGATCTATTTCAAAACTTAGCTGTATTACTTCTGTGCATATACCAGAAGGATTCTTCCTCAAGGACACTTGCTCAACTATGTTCATAGTAGCTTTATTCATAACAGCCAGAAACTAGAAACAACCTAGATGTCCCTCAACTGAAAAATGGATAAAGAAAATGTACATTTACACAATGGAGTCTTTTTCAGCTGTTAAAAACAATAAAAATAAAAATTTCAGGCAAATGAATGGAACTAGAAAAGACCACCCTGAGTGAGGTAACCCAGATTCAGAAAGACAAATGATATCTCTTCACTTATGAAGTTTTCATTTTCTAGTGTAATTGTAGAAATAGTATCTTAGTACTTAGAAGTAAATATCACAAGAGAGCATGAATATATACAACAAATATTGTATCTGAAGAAACATAGTATAAAACGAAGCTTAGATCTGTAGGTGAGAGCTATGATTTAAAATAAACTACCTATGTCTTCAAACAATTGCAACATCTTTACATTTCATCTTTACATTGCCTTTTATGTTTTCTGAGGGTTTATATAAGGTATGTTCTGGCTTCAGTTATCAAAGACACACTTGAAGCTAAAATGTGAATAGAAAAGACAGATTTTCCAGACAGTATGTGCATGCCATATTATACCATAAAGCTTTCCATTTACAATGACTTCCCATACTCCATTTTTCACTCAGTTATCAAATTTCTCATGCCTTTTTTTTTTTTCAAAAGTGATCATGGGCAATTATGAAGTGGATGAAAGAGATTTGCTTCATCTTTGCCTCACATTGGTCAGAGGCAATGACTGGTTATTCAAAGATATTATGGGCTGATCTTCCCATCCAGTGTTATGATTATCTAGTATTAAAGAAATGTATAAGAAAACACAGTATCAAACATTATTGTATAATAACTGAGAGTGACTCTAGCACCTTATACCAGTCTTGTTTTGAATGACATGTGGAAGACATTTTTTCATGGAGTGTAAATTGGTTTCTCTTATTGAACTGTTTTCCTAGGTGTTTTTACATTAGTCTTTTGTGTTATGTTAACAAAGCACAACAATGTATATGGCTTAACAAACAGTTAATTATCTCATAATTCTGGAAGCTGAAAATCCAAGATTATGCTGCCAGCAAGAATATTTTTCTCCCTTTATTTGGAGCTTTTTTTTTTTTCCTCTTTGCCTTGTGTCACCACAGGGTCTTATTCTTATGCTTGTTCCTTTTCTTGACCTCATCCTTGAACCTCACACAATTTTTGAAGCCTTTGAGATAAATATATTAAATAAATTAAGGCTTTAAGAATTTGAGGGTAATGTAGTTTAGTCCATAATTCTTTGACAGCTAGGAATTTGATATCTATATCTGATAGACATACCAATTAATATCAGGAAATATCCCACATTATTATCCTACTTATATTTCCTTATTAACCTGATTTAAAGTTATTTTTATTTTTTTATAGATGGCATTGTTTTGTAAATTGTTACAGCAGATATTTTGTAAAAGTATAAAGATTTATTTACAGAGTCAAATAAATAAAATTTTACCTATAATACATTTATAAAACACCTTTTTGCCAAAATTATTACAAAGAATTATATATTTGTGTGCAAAAAATACTGAAGAAGATTCAACAATTATACTACTTTGAGCATAGACATATTTATTTGGATATTGAGTTTATGATATATATTATAATGTAAATATATTTTTATTTTGAAGATTTATTCTTCACTTGAAACTATAACATAAGCCGGGTGTGATGGCACACGCCTTTAATCCCAGCACCCAGCACTTGGGAGGCAGAGGCAGGTGAATCTCTGAGTTCGAGCCCAGCCTGGTCTTTTGAGTGAGTTCCAGGACAGCCAAGGGTACACAGAGAAACCCTGTCTTGAACCCCCCCCCCCGAAAAAAAGAAAAAAAAAAGAAACTATAAAATAAATGAAATTAAGAGTTTACAGGTAGTCAAGTCATTTTCTTCTTATCTCAACTCTTTACAGAGACCCCTTAAGAGGAAAGATCTACAACCTATGAAGAAAGAACTGAAGATAGAAAAAAGGTTGGTCTTTTATACCAAAGAAGAAAAACACTAAAAAGTGTATTAATTTTTCATGTTGAAAATATACCCGATGACTTTAGTACTGAAATACCAGGGAGTATAGGTTGTTGAGACCTCAATTAATTGTGTTATTTGTGTACAAGTATATGAATCTATGAGTGTGCATGCTGAAACCAGAGTTGGACATTTAGCATCTTCATTTATTGCTAATCACTTTATTACTTGAGACAAGGTTTAACACTGAGCCAGAACTTCAGCTAAACTGACTGGCCAGTGAGCTCTCCAGATCCACCTATCTTTTTGCCTTGATCCTGGTATTTAACTTTTTACATGGGTGCTAGGGATTTGAAATAATGTCCCCTGGATTACCGAGCAAATTTTATGAAAAGGTCAGTTTCCAGATGTGTGCTTTTTCACAAACTGGGAATAGATTCATTTATTAACATTATTGGAGAATCTGGGGCTATAGCGTAAGTGGAAACTAATTATGGAATTCTACAAAGGAGAAGAGTACAGAGGAGGAATTCTGGGTCTGAATGTAAACTCTTCTTTAGTCACTAACTGGCTTCTGAACTGTGCATGTGCAAAACAGACCACAGAGTACAGTCTAAAGTAAAAACTTGAATAATTAACTTTTAGTTGAATTACTTGGCTATATTAAAAGGAGATGATCTGAGCTGAAGAGATTGCTGAGTGGTCATGATTCCATGCTGCTCTGGAGAGGATGTTGATTAAGTTCTTAAAACCCACATTAGGTGGATTATGACTGGCTTTAACTCTAGCTCTAGGGCATCTGATATTCCTTCTGGCCTCTGTGGGTAACAGCCTACATATACATAACTCCTTCTCCTATACAAATATTTAAAAATAAAAGTAAATCTTTAAGGAAATATTTTAGATGTTAGATTATGTGCATTGTGAAGAAAATTTTATGCACAAGATGATGTTCATAAAGACAGGGTCCTCTCCAACATAGAAAGGGAAGCTATTAAAATAATGAAGAAATTTCTAGACAAAGGACATTTAAAGACAAACCACTAAATAATTAGACTAATGTAGTCATAAACAAGTCTATATTTAATACATTATTAAAAAAAAAACCAAAAAAAGCAAAAAAGCCCCAAGCAAGCCAAAACAAATAAACAAACAAAAAACAAAAACAAAGCAAAACAAAAACCCCAAACCGAAAACTAAACAAGAAACTTGCACAATTTATAAAAATCAAACAGAAGACAATGAAATTTAAGATAGTGAAGCAAAAGCTCCAGGCCACCTTAGGTCTGAACTCAGTGAATAGTTCCACAGTCTCCAGAGGACTCTTCAGCCCCAGGTACCCTAGCATGCCCAGGATCTTAGGATCACTGGTGAGAGGAACACAATCGGTTCCAACAAAACCAAGGGTGCCTGGGGACAGCTAGAGCATGGACACAGGAACCTCGCCCAACCACTGGCTCGGGTTCCTTCCTGTCAGAGCCAGTGCTGGGCTACCTTGGGCCCTAACTTGGCAGACAGTCCCACAGTCCCCAGAAGACTCTCCACCCCCCACTCCAGACTCCCTAGCACACCCAGGATCTTAGGATCACTTGTGAGTGGAATTCAACATCTGTTCCAACAGAACTGGTAGTTTCTGGGCATGGGCACAGGAACCCCTCCCAACCAGTGGCTCAGGTACTTTCCAGTCAGCACTGGTCAACCTTGGTTTTGATTTCAGCAAATGTCCTCATGATCCCAGAGGAGGTACCACATCCAGGATCTTGGGATCCCAGAAACTTGGTTACACCAGTAACTCAGGGTCTCAGAGGAAGCTTGACTGCCAAGATACTCTGACATATCCAGAATCTCAGCATCAAGGGATCCCAGAATCACAAGATCACAAAGAAAGCTGGACTCTGAGAAGTTCTGACTCAACTGGAGTTACAGGAAAGACAGGCTCCAATCAGATATATTGAGGGCAGGGAACACTTGAGATAATCAGATGGCAGGAGGCAAACTTAAGAACAGAAGCAACAGAAACCAAGGTTACTTGGCATCATCAGAACCCAACTCTCCCACCATAGCAGGTCCTGGATACACCATCAAACTAGAAAAGCAAGATATGGATCTAAAGTTACTTCTCATGGTGATGATGGAGGACTACAAGAAGGAAATAAATAACTCACTTAAATAAAGAACACATCCAATCAGGAGAAATAATTGAACAAAACCATCCAGGAACAAAAAACTGAAGTTGAAACAATAAAGAAATCACAAAAGGAGACAACTCTGGAAATAGATAACTTAGGAAGGAAGTCAGGAGCCATTAATGCAAGCATAACAAACAGAATACAAGAGATAGAGAGAGGATCTCAGGTACAGAAGATAACATAGAAAACATTGAAACAACAATCAAAGAAAATGTGAAATACAAAAAGATCCTAACCCAAAACATCCAGGGCACAATGAGAAGAACAAACCTAAGGATAATAGGTATAGACTGAGAAGGGAGATTTCCAATTTAAAGGGCCAGTAAAAATCTTCAACAAAATTATAGAAGAAAACTTCCCTAACCTAAAGAAAGAGATTCTCGTAAAGATACAAGAACCCTACAGAACTCTGGACCAGAAAAGAAATTCCTCCTGTCACATAATAATAAAAACACCAAAAAGCACAAAACAAAGAAAGAATATTAAAAGTAGTAAGGGGGAAAGGTCAGGTAACCTATAAAGGAAGAATTACACCAGACTTCTCCCCAGAGACTGTGAAAGCCAGAAGATCCTGGACAGATGTCATACAGACCCTAAGAGAGCACAGATGCCATCCCAGGCTACTATACTCAGAAAAACTCTCAATTACCATAGACAGGGAAACCAAGATATTCCATGACAAAACCAAATTTACAGAAAATCATTATACAAATCCAGCCCTACAAAAGATAATAGACTGAAAACTCCAACACAAGGAGGGAAACTAGGCCATAGAAAAAGCAAAAAAGTAATCTTTCAACAAACCTAAAAGAAGATAGCCACATGAACAAAATTACAACATAACAACAAAAATAACAGGAAGCAACAATGACTTTTCCTTAATATCTCTTAATATCAATGGACTAAATTCCCCAATCAAAAGACATGGAATAACAGACTGGTTACATAAACAGGACCAAGCATATTGCTGCATACAGGAAACCCACCTCAGTGACAAAGTCAGACACTACTTTAGAGTAAAAGGCTGCAAAACAATTTTCCAAGCAAATGGTCTAAAGAAACAAGCTGGAGTAGCCATTCTAATATAAAATAGAATCGACTTTCAACGTAAAGTTATCAAAAAGCATAAGAAGGAACACTTTATACTCATCAAAGGTAAAATTTACCAAGATGAACTCTCAATTCTGAAAATCTATGCTCCAAATGCAAGGGTATCCACACTCATTAAAGAAACTTTAGTAATGCTCAAAACACACCTTGTGCCATACACAATAATAGTTGGAGATTTCAACATCACACTCTCATCAATGGACAGATCCTGGAAACAGAAACTAAACAGAGACACAGTGAAACTAACAGAAGTTAAGAAACAAATGGATTTAACTGATATCTATAGAACATTATATCTTAAAACAAAAGGATATACCTTTTTCTCAGCACCTCATAGTGCCTTCTCCAAAATTGACCATATAATTGGTCACAAAACAGGCCTCAACAGATACAAAAATATTGAAATCATCCCATGCATCCTATCAGATCACCATGGACTAAAGCTGATCTTCAATAAAAATATAAACAGTAGAAAGCCCACATACACATGGAAGCTGAACAACTCCATTCAATGATAACTTGATCAAGGAAGAAATAAAGAAATTAATGACATTTTAGAGTTTAATAAAATTGAAGACACAACACACTCAAACTTATGGGTTACAATGAAAACATTCCGAAGAGGAAAACAGATAGCTCTGAGTGCCTCCAAAAAGAAACTGGAGAGAGTATACACTAGCAGCTTGACAGCACACCTAAAAGCTCTAGAACTAAAGGAAGCAAATTCACCCAAGAGGAGTAGACAGCAGGAAATAATCAAACTCTGGGTGGAAATCAACCAAGTAGAAACAAAAAGAACTATACAAAGTATCAACCAAACCAGGAGCTGGTATTTTTAGAAAATAAGAAGATAGATAAGCGGGCAGTGGTGGCTCATGCCTTTAAATCCAGCACTTGGGATGCAGAGGCAGGCAGATTTCTGAGTTCAAGGCCAGCCTGGTATACAGAGTGAGTTCCAGGACAGCCAAGGCTATACAGAGAAACCCTGTCTCAAAATTAGAAAAAAAAAAAAAAGGAAAAAGAAGAAGATAGACAAACCCTTATTCAGACTAACTAGAGGGCACAGGGACAGTATTCTAATTAACAAAATCAGAAATGAAAAGGGAGACATAATAACAGAACCTGAGAAAATTTAAAAAATCATAGATCCTACTACCAAAGCCTATACTTAACTCAACTGGAAAACCTGGATGAAATGGGCAATTTTCTAGAGAGACACCATGTACCAAAGTTAAATCAAGATAATATTAAGAATCTAAACAGTCCCATATCCCCTAAAGAAATAGAAACAGTCATTAACAGACTTCCAATCAAAAAAGTCCAGGACCAGATGGGTTTAATGCAGAGTTCTATAAGACCTTCAAAGAGGACCTAATTCCAATACTTCTGAAACTATTCCACAAATAGAAAAAGAAAGTACTCTATTCAATTTGTTCTATGAAGCCATAATTACTCTGATATCTAAACCACAAAAAGACCCAACAAAGAAAGACAACTTCAGACCAACTTCCCTTATGAATATTGATGCAAAAATATTCATTAAAATTCTCGCAAACCAAATCCAAGCACACATAAAAATTATTATCCATCATGATCAAGTAGGCTTCATCCCAGGGATGCAAGAATGGTTCAATATACGGAAATCTATCAATGTAATTCAGTATATAAACAAACTCAAAGACAAAAAAAAAAAAACAAAAAACAAATGATCATCTCATTAGATCCTGAGAATGCATTTGACAAAATCCAGTACCCATTCATGATAACATTTATGGAAAGACCAGGAACTCAAGCTCATACCTAAACGTATTAAAAGCAATATACAGCAAACTAGTAGCCAACATCAAACTAAATGGAGAGAAACTTGAAGCAATTTCACTAAAATCAGGGATTAGACAGGGCTGCCCACTCTCTCTCTACCTATTCAATACAGTGCTTGAAGTCATAGCCAGAGCAATTAGACAACAAAAAGAGATCTAAAGGATATAGGAAGAAGTCAAAATATCACTATTTGCAGATGATATGACAGTATATATAAATGACCCCAAAAATTCCACCAGCGAACTCTTACACCAGATATACGACTTCAGTAAAGTAGCCGGACATAAAAATAACTCAAACAAATCAGTGGCTTTTCTCTACACAAAGGATAAACAGGCTGAGAAAGAAATTAGGGAAACAACTCCCTTCACAATAGTCAGAAATAATAAAAAATTCCTTGTTGTGACTCTAAGGAAGTGAAAGATCTGTATGATAAGAACTTCAAGTCTGTGAAGAAAGAAATTGAAAAAGATCTCAGAAGATGAAAAGATCTCCCATGCTCATGGATTGGCAGGATTAATATAGTCAAAATGGCTATCTTACTGAAAGCAATCTACAGATTCAATGCAATCCCCATCAAAATTCCAATTCAATTCTTCACAGAGTTAGAAAGGGGAAATTGCAAATTCATCTGGAATAACAAAAAACCTAGGATAGCAAAAACTATTCTCAACAATAAAGGAACATCTGGTGGAATCACCATGCCTGACCTCAAGCTGTACTACAGAGCAATTGTGATGAAAACTGCATGGTGCTTGTACAGGGACAGACAGGTTGATCAATGGAATAGAATTGAAGACCCAGAAATGAACCCACACACCTACAGCCACTTGATCTTTGACAGAGGAGCTAAAACTATCCAGTGGAAAGAAGACCGCATTTTCAACAAATGATGCTGGCTCAACTGGCAGTTAGCATGTAAAAGAATATGAATTGATCCATTCTTATCTCTTTGTACAAAGCTCAATACTAAGTGGATCAAGAAACTCCACATAAAACCAGAGACACTGAAACTAATAGAGGAGAAAGTAGGGAAGATCCTCGAAGATATGGAAACAGGGGTACAATTCCTGAACAGAACAGTAATGTCTTGTGATATATGATCAATAATCGATAAATGGGATCTCATAAAATTGCAAAGCTTCTGTAAGGCAAAAGATACTGTCAATAAGACATGACAGTAACCAACAAATTGCGAAAATATCATTTCCAATCCTAAATCTGATAGGGTGCTATTATCCAGTATATATAAAGAACATCCTGGTAGGGAAGCAGGACAGGAGTCAGGCATAGCTACTGGAGCAGGAAGCTGGAGGTTCCAATCTTAAAGTTCAAGCATGAAGCAGAGCTAGCACCAGGACAGTGAGGGCCAACTTTCAAAGGTGCAGCTATGGGAAGCTGTAAGCTTGGCGTCAGTGTGTGGTGGAGCAAAATTTTCACCTCCTGGCAGCTTAGGAGCAAAAGAAAGAGGGGAAGAAGGAAAAGAAGACAGGGGGAATCACTGAAATCTCTTCAAGAACAAACCTCAAAAGTGATACCAAACCTTACTAGATCTCACCTTTTAAAGTTTCCATCACTTTCCAGTTGCATGCACTGAGCCTTTACTGGTTTGGACTTGGGGACCATTCCAGTTTTGAACTATAGTAAAAGCACAGAGCCTACCCGAGATTTGAATCTGCCAGTGATTCCAAGGATTAGCATCTGAGTGTCTTCTCACTTGATTCAAAGTTNGTGATACCAAACCTTACTAGATCTCACCTTTTAAAGTTTCCATCACTTTCCAGTTGCATGCACTGAGCCTTTACTGGTTTGGACTTGGGGACCATTCCAGTTTTGAACTATAGTAAAAGCACAGAGCCTACCCGAGATTTGAATCTGCCAGTGATTCCAAGGATTAGCATCTGAGTGTCTTCTCACTTGATTCAAAGTTTGTTCTGATTTTCAAACAGTTTTCTATATTAAATTGGGTGCTCCTAACTCCTTACTACATAGTCCTTCTTTTCTTCCTCCACCTTCTTTTCCTTGTCTCTGTATGTATTAATTGCACAAATTAATGATTTTTTCATTGTGACATTGTACTTCTTGATACAACATGTTACCAATTTTTCTCTTGTCATCATTCAGCCTATCTCAAAAAATTACATATGTAAAACAGTCTAACTTTTTTTTTTCTAATACGATGGCAGTTCACACTGTCTTTAAAAGACCTGGAAATTATAAAGCTCTGAATAGTGTGGACATATGTTAGCTGGCTCTACTCAGTGAAGACTCCTGTGACTCAAGTAGTGAATTAAGGATGCTTTCTTCTTTATATTTTCAACCCTAGCAATTGTCTTTGTTGGTTTTCAATTCCCCTTTCTACAGCCCCTGCACTCCCAATCCATGTCCCCACTCGCCCCATGACCAGAAAAGCAACTTAATTCATTTCCTAGGATCACACAAAATCTGGCTATTTCTAAGAAAATGAAACAAAATAAAAATAATAATCTCACAGAAGAAACGCCCCTAAACAAAACAAAATAAAATAAAATAATGAACAATGCTGTGGATGACTCCATGGTTTATTAGACAGGATTGTCCCTGGAGAGACCATGAAGGACTCTACAGACTGGAGCTGGAGATGATTAGTCTCCCACAGAAAGAGGAAGCACTGCATCAAAGGCAAACTCATGTCCACTGCAGTCAACAACTCAAAACAGGCGATGCTTTAGAAACAGCACTGTGTTTCCGCCATAATTTCTTGAACTCGAACACTAGAGTGAGGAGTGGGCTTATGCTTTAGAGACTTGATAATGAATATGATGAGCTTTAGGGGCCAACTTCTGGGAAAAGTATCGCATTTTGAAAAGAGTTCTGATAAGAAAAAGAAAGTAAAGCTTGATTATTTTTCACATAGTTTATTCTTCCAGTATTCTTTTCTTCCTTTTTCTCCATTCGTGTCAGCTATGCCTTTACCTGTTATAAAAAGGAGAACTGTTACCCTCAGTGGATCTGGGAGAAGAAGCAAGTTATATCTGGAGATAATTATAATTATGTAAATATGATGTTAGGAGAAAAGTACTTGTTATCAGTGTTTATTTTTTTAAATGTCAATTTTTTATTAGATATTTTCTTCATTTACATTTCAAATGTTATCCCCTTTCCTTGTATCCTCTCCAAAAGTCCCCTATACCATCCCCCCACTCTGCTCCCCAACCCACCCACTCCCTCTTCCTGGCTCTGGCATTCACCTGTACTGGGGCATATAATCTTCACAAGACCAAGGGTCTCTCCTCCCATTGATGGCCAACTAGGCCATCCTCTGCTACATATGCAAATAGAGACATAGCTGGGGGGGGGGTAATGGTTAGTTCTATTGTTGTTCCTTCTATAGGGTTGCAGACCCCTTTAACTCCTTGGGAACTTACTCTAGCTCCTTCATTGGGGGCACTGTATTCCATCCAATAGATGACTGTGAGCATCAACTTCTATATTTGCCAGGCACTGGCATAGCCACATAAGAGATAGTTATATCAGGGTTCTGTCAGCAAAATCTTGCTGGCATATGCAATAGTGTCTGGGTTTTGTGGTTGTTTATGGGATGGATACCTGGAGTGGGGCAGTCACTAGATGGTCCTTTGAACATCTCAGCTCTGAACTTTGTCTCTGTAACTCCTTCCATGGGTATTTTGTTCCCCATTCTAAGAAGGATTGAGGTATCCACACTTTGGTCTTCCTTCATCTTGAGTTTCATGTGTTTTGCAAATTGTATCTTAGGTATTCTAAGTTTCTGGACTAATATGCACTTATCAGTGAGTGCATATCAAGTGAGTTCTTTTGTGACTGGATTACCTCACTCAGGATGATATCCTCCAGATCCATCCATTTGCCCACAAATTTCTTAATTCATTGTTTTTAATAGCTGAGTAGTACTCCACTGTGTGAATGTACCACATTTTCTGTATCCATTCTTCTGTTGAGAGACATCTGGGTTCTTTCCAGCTTCTGGCTATTATAAATAAGGCTGCTATGAACATAGTGAAGCATGTGTCCTTATTACAAGATGGAACATCTTCTGGGTATATGCCCAGGAGAGGAATTACTTGATCTTCTGGTAGTACTATGTCCAATTTTCTAAGGAACCTCCTAACTGATTTCGAGAGTGGTTGTACTAGCTTGAAATCCCACCAGCAGTGGAGGAGTGTTCCTCTTTATCCACGTCCTCACCACCATCAGCTGTCACCTGAATTTTTGAACTTAACCATTCTGACTGGTGTGAGGTGGAATCTCAGGGTGGTTTTGATTTGCATTCCCCTGATAATTAAGGATGTTGAACATTTTTTGTTGTTTTTTTTTTTTTTGTTTTTAAGGTGCTTATCAGCCATTCGGTATTCCTCAGTTGAGCATTCTTTGTTTAGATCTGTACCCCATTTTAAAATAGAGGTACAGATTATTTTATTTTCTTGATTCCAGCTTCTTGAGTTCTTTGTATATATTGGACATTAGTCCACTATCAGATGTAGGATTGGTAAAGATCCTTTCCCAGTCTGTTGGTGGTCTTTTTGTCTTTTGACAGTGTCTTTTGCCTTACAGAAATTTTGCAATTTTATGAGGTCCCATTTGATGATTCCTGCTCTTACAGCACAAGGCATTTCTGTTCAGGAATTATCCCAGGTGCCCATATATTCGAGGCTTTTCCCCACTTTCTCCTCTATAAATTTTAGTATCTCTGGTTTTTTGTGGATTTCATTGAACCACTTATACTTGAGCTTTTTACAAGGAGATAAAAATGGTTCAATTCGAATAACTACCAGTTGTGCCACCATCATTTGTTGAAAATGCTGTCTTTTTTCCACTGGATGGTTTTAGCTCCCTTGTCAGAGATCAAGTGACCATAGGTGTGTGGATTCATTTCTGGATCTTCAATTCTATTCCATTGATCAACCTGTCTGTTCTGTACCAGTACCATGCAGTTTTTATCATAATTGCTCTGTAGTACAGCTTGAGGTCAGGCATGGTGATTCTACCAGAGGTTCTTTTATTGTTGAGAATAGTTTTTGCTATCCTAGTTTTTTTTTTCTTTTTTTTTTTTTGTTATTCCTGATGAATTTGCAAATTGCTCTTTCTAACTCAATGAAGAATTGAGTTGGAATTTTGATGGGGATTGCATTGAATCTGTAGATTAATTTCAGTAAGATAGCCATTTTGACTATATTGCTCCTGCCAATTCATAAGCATGGGAGATCTTTTCATCTTCTGAGATATTCTTCGATTTCTTTCTTCAAAGACTTGACGTTCTTATCATACAGATCTTTCACTTCATTAGAGTCATACCAAGTATTTATTTTTAATTATTTGTAACTATTGTGAAGGGTGTTGTTTCCTTATTTCTTTCTCATCCTGTTTATCCTTTGTTTAGAGAAAGGCCACAGATTTATTTGAGTTAATTTTATGTCCAGCTATGGAACTGAAGCTATTTAACAGGTTTAGAAATTCTCTGGTGGAATTTTTAGAGTCACTTATATATACTATCATATCATCTGCAAATAGTGATATTTTGACTTCTTCCTTTCCAATTTGTATCCCCTTGATCTTTTGTTGTCGAATTGCTCTAGCTAGGACTTCAAGTATTATATTGAATAGGTAGGGAGAAAGTAGGCAGCCTTGTCTAGTCCCTGAGTTTAGTGGGATTGCCTTAATTGCCTCTCCATTTAGTTTGATTATGACTACTGGTTTGCTGCATATTGCTTTGATTATGTTTAGGTATGAGCCTTGAATTCCTGATCTTCCCAAGACTTTTATCATGAATGGGTGCTGGATTTTGTCAAATCTTTCTCAGCATCTAACAAGATTATCATGTGTTTTTTGTCTTTGAGTTTGTTTATATAGTGGATTTCATTGATGGATTTTCGTATATTGAACCATCCCTGAATCCTTGGGATGAAGCCTACTTGATCATGATGAACAATTATTTTGATGTGTTCTTTGGTTTGATTTGCAAGAATTTTTTCCACATTTTTTTAATTAGATATTTTCTTCATTTACATTTCAAGTGCTATCTCATAAGTCCCCTGTACCCTCCCCTCACCCTGCTTACCTACCCACCCACTCCCACTACTTGGCCCTGGCATTCCCCTGTACTGGGGCATATAAACATTGCTAGACCAAGGGCCTTTCTTCCCCAATAATGGCCAACTAGTCCATCTTCTAATACATATGCAGCTAGAGACATGAGCTCTAGGGGTTCTGATTAGTTCATATTGTTGTTCCATCTATAGGGTTGCATACCCCTACAGCTCTTGGGTACTCTCTCTAGCTCCTACATTGGGGACCCTGTGTTCTGCCCTATAGATGACTGTGAGCATCCACTTCTGTATTTGTCAGGGACTGTCAAAACCTCACAGGAGACAGCTATATCAGGGTCCTTTCAGCAATATCCGATTTGCAAGAATTTTATTGCGAATTTTTGCATCGATATTCATAAGGGAAATTGGTCAGAAGTTCTCTTTCTTTGTTGGGTCTTTATGTGGTTTAGATATTAGAGTAATTGTGGCCTCATAGAATGAATTGGGTAAAGTATCTTCTGTTTCTATTTTGTGGAATAGTTTGAGGAGCATAAGAATTAGGTCTTTGAAGGTCTGATAGAACTCTGTACTAAACCCATCTGGTCCTGGGTGTTTTTTTTTTTTTTTTTTTTTTTTTTTTTTTTTTTTTTTTTTTTTTTTTTTTTTTTTTTTTTTTTTTTTTGTTTGTTTGTTTGTTTTGTTTTTTGTTTTTGGTTTTTTTTTGGTTGGGAGACTGGACATAAATTGGTGCTTTTACATTTTTTGAGATATCATCATGGCCATTGTTACAGTTTATAGGTGTCATAGCTGGCAAGACCATTGCTTCCTTTCTCCCTTGGTAGCCTGTGTATATAGCTTTCTAGCATCATGACAAGTAATCCTCAGGGAGGAGATTTCTAGGTATAGCCTGGATGATTCCGTCAAGTCTTGTGGCTGAAGTATATAGTCTCATCAGCAATAGAGTCTTACCTTCAGATTCTAGTAGGAAAACCATCATGCATGTTTTATAATTATGTCTCATACTTAAAGCAGTTGTGTTCCATTTCCCAGCCTTCTCTTCTATATACCTCCTGCTGTTTGTATTCATATTTCCATCTAATTACCTAAAAACTAAGCAATCAGTCTATATTTCCCCATTGTTATGTTTTTGGTTGTCAAATAGATTAGATTAAGAAATGGGCAAGGATTAGTGAGATATATCTTTGAATGTGACTGTGAATGATTTTCCAAGGAGGAATAAATGAAGGAAGAATACTTGACTTGAATGTGGTAGAGCCATATCATGTTCCAGAGTCATAGAGTGGATGGAAAGCTGAACATCTAGTATTGCCCTTTCACTGCTTCTTATTAATTTAAGATATGAAGAGGTGAAGAATTATAGCCACAACTGCTTCTCTTGCCATGATTGCCTCATCATAGTGGACTGTGAGCTTGGTCTAGTTTCATTCCTATTGCTGTGATAGAATATCAACCAAACAGCAGCATAGGGGAGAAAGGGTGAAGTGGATATTTTTGGTTTTTTTGGAGACTCAGTGGTGTTATGTGATGTTTTTCTGTAAACTGTTTTATGAGAGAATTTTTTGCTGAAGAAGACACATGGGAGGAAGTTTTGCTGAGAATAGACATGTGGTGTTTTTCTGAAAGCAGCCAAAAAAGGGGGCATGTAATGTTTGTTAGAACAGATGCTTGATAAAACACATGATGTTTGGAAAGGATATAAATATAACCCAACAGACAGTGGACAATGCTGTTTGGTATTGGTACACCTTGCCACTCTTTGCTGATCTTCATTTGTGCTGCTTCCTTAGACTCCAGCCAATTTTGTAGAACCTACAGTTTCTTCTGGATGGAACTGCCATTTCTGATTTGTGAATGGTGTTTGTGAGTGGATCATGGATTGAGCTACCACAGCTGTGAATTGAACTGCTGATATCCTGACAATGCAGATTGGATTCACTACAGAAAACAACTATTTTAAAACATGTCTACACCCCCTTTGACCTATTAAAATGTCCTTTCCACTACCTTTGTTGGGTGATGGGCTCAAAGAGAGGTTAAAGCATTTAAGTACACATACTAAAGTAAGGTTTGTTTTGTTGTTGTTGTTGTTTTTTAATAACCCTGCAAAAGGGATTATTTTAGTTCACATTTTTTTGGTTTCATTCCACCATACAAAAGATGTCATAGGCAAGAACCTGAAATAGTTGGTCATTTAGTATCAAGAACGGAAAGAAATGAAATATAGACATGCTTTTTTGTCTGCTTCTCTCAGCTATGTTTCTCTTCCTATATCCTCTTCAGGGCCTCCTGCTTAGAGATTGGTGCCAACTATAATGGGGTGTCTTTCTATATTAATGAATAATATCCCCACAGGCATGCTCATAGGTCATGTTCATCTTGATAATTTCTTAGTTGAGGCTCTCTTCCCAGTTGTTTCTAGTTTGTGTCAAGTTGATAGTTAAAACCAACCACCACAGGGCCAAAATAATTCCTTCCTCTCTTTAGTTGCCTACATCTGTTTTTTTTTTTTTTTTTTTTTTTTTTTTTTTTTTTTTTTTTTTTTTTTTTTTTTTTTTTTTTTTTTTTTTTTTTTTTTTTTTTTTACAGTGATGAGAAAGTTTCTAAAGATTGTATGTGAACCTTGAAAATAGTCTTCCTAGAATTTACACATATTAAAAGTAATTTCTTGGTCCACATGTTTAGTAACAATAAAGGGAAATTGTTAAACTTTGATAAAGCAAATGGATTCAGGAAGACATTTCTTTTTTTTTTCCAATTTTTATTAGATATTTTCTTCATTTACATTTCAAGTGTTATCCAGTAAGTTCCCTATACCCTCCCTCATCCCCGCCCTGCTCCCCTACCCACCCACTCCCACATCTTGGCCCTGGCTTTCCCCTGTACTGGGGCATATAAAGTCTGTATGACCAAGGGGCCTCTCTTTCTAATGATGGCCAACTAGGCCATCTTCTGCTATATATGCAGCTAGAGACACAAGCTCTGGGGGTACTGGTTAGTTCATGTTGTTCTTTCACCTATATGGTTGAAGACCCCTTCAGCTCCTTGGGTACTTTCTTTAGCTCCTTCCTTGGGAACCCTGTGTTCCATCTAATAGCTGACTGTGAGCATCCACTTCTGTGTTTGCCAGGCACTGGTATAGTATCCCACGAGACAGCTATATCAGGGCCCTTTCAGCACTATCTTGCTGGCATATGCAATAGTGTCTATGTTTGGTGGCTGATTATGGGATGGATCCTTGGCAGCCGCAGTCACTGGTTGGTCCATCCTTTTGATTCAGCTTAACACATGATCTCTGTAACTCCTTCAATGTGTGCTTTGTTCTTATTCTAGGAAGGGGCGAAGTGTCCACATTTTGATCTTCATTCTTCTTGAGTTTCATGTGTTTAGTAAATTGTATCTTGGGTAGTCTAGGTTTCTGGGCTAATATCCACATATCAGTGAGTACAAGTTATGTGAGTTCTTTTGTGATTGGGTTACCTCACTCAGGATGATGCCCTCCAGATCCATCCATTTGCCTAGGAATTTCATATATTCATTGTTTTTAATGCTGAGTAGTACTCCATTGTATAAATGTACCAATTTTTTTGTATCCATTCCTCTGTTGATGGACATCTGGGTTCTTTCCAGCTTCTGGCTATTATGAATAAGGCTGCTATAAACATAGTGGAACATGTGTCCTTATTACCAGACGGAACATCTTCTGGATATATGCCCAGTAGAGGTATTGCAGGATCTTCCAATGTCCAATGTGGGGAGAGCAGGCAATGGCCAAGAAACTGGGCCGCAAAGGAGCTCCTGCACACGGGACTGGCGCCGCTGCTCAGGAAGACATTTCTTACTCCTTTATTGTTTGGTCTAATTCTTGGTACTCTTTTTTTGTTATGTAAATCATCACCCCATCATCAATCCAATAACACACTTGGACACTAAACTTAGAGGACCATGCTTTGCAAATTTTATTTTTCCATTTCTTTCTAAAGTGAAGATATTTGAATATATGGAATTCTCATATCATATCCATTATCCAGTTTCTCATAGTTAACAAATCAATAAATAAATTTGGAAAATTTCTCTGGTTAGCCCAGAACCTTTAACCACTGAAGGGAAGCTTCAATTTTCTTTATGAGATCTTGTCTTAGCTTCAGCCTCATTCTCTCCCTTCCAGTATGCTAGTCCCACCTCTTCAGGACAGCAGAAGCTATTTCATTTCCAGTACATCCCTAGACACTGTATAGCAAGCTAGAATAACTATATTCAGCCTTTATCCCCTGCCCTCTGCCAGGCTAATCTGGGGTCTTGGCATGACTCAGTTACTTTATCCAATATCAGTCTAGTCAGTAGAGAGAGCCAGAGAAGAGCTCCTTGATGCTATCCCACTAGCATGAAGTTGTTATAGCTAGTAGGAAGTAGCTAGAAGAGGAATGCATCTTTGAGAAACATGAACTTCTGTCTCCATGCTTCACACTTACCCTCAAGTCTGGCTCTAGTCTGCACTTTCAGTGATTGAGGCCCAGGTTTCCCGGGATGGCCTTCTAGTGGAAGAACTAAGTTTAGGGCAAATGAAATCAGTCTGTGCTATTTGATTTGACCAGTGCTCTCATTTTTGTTTCTGGTTGCCTGCCTTGAGTTTGCCTGCTTGCCTATACTGTCAATAATTACTGGTGTCTTGCTTACTACTATTGTCAAAAACATTTGAACTTTCTCTTAATTGTGGAGTCCGTGCCTTTCAGTTTTTCTTTCATGTGGTGTTTCTACTCAATAGAGCTCCACATCCCCGCAGGAGGAGGACCAAGCAGTGACCTATCATAGCACAGACCTCAGTATGACCAGTGACAGCTGTGCAAGCAGTACCCTGATTCTGAATCTAGTCTGATCAAATTAGAAGAAGCATTACACTGTCGGGAGGAGGGGGAATGAGAACACAAAGTGAATAAGTCTAACAGTCATGAAACAGAGTTAGAGCCTGTGGGCTTACAGCTCGAGATTGAAATGAAACCTTCTATTGTCTCCCCTAGAGCCAAGATGGCCTGCTCTATATACTCATCCCTGTGTACAGAACAGACATATTTCCACTAACATCCCCTGAAGGATACAACAGCGAGTAAAGAAAGTACTGGTCTTGTAAAATGTATTGATGGATGGTTGGGGGCGAGTGGCTATGATTCTTGCCTGGAATCAGAAGGAAAATGACTGAGGAACAAATCATGAAAGAAAGGATACATCAAAGCCCTCACCTTTAAATTACAGCACTACACCAATAGCAGTGTGGTAGAATGAAATCCTTCTTTCCCATGGATGGGAAAGCAGACTTGCAATTACTTTTCCTTAGACGAACTTACAAAAAGTGCTAATAGAGGGGCAGAGGCCTGAGGAAAGGGGCTTTCCAATTCCAAGGTGCTTCCTTTCCTACTTTTGTACTATTCTTTGGCTTATTACTGCTGTCTGTTTTTTGGAAGTAATCAGTGTCCCTAAAAGATATATCTTGTTGGAAATGTCAAAATGATTTTTAATTGTTAAGGGAATTCATTACTTCTGCTTCTCCTCTAAGAGCAATATAGTCCACCAACAAGAATCAGACCCTGAACAATCCTACATCTGTGTAGAGAGCAGAGAGATGAAGGGGATTCAGTAAAACTAGATTTCCTGCCAGAAAAGCTTGGTTTGGGATTAGAGAGCTGCCACAAGAGACATAAAATGTCTTGCCAAGGGGAAGATTCATTGGGTTCTCTATTTAGAGACAAGCTTATATAAAAAAAAAAAATGTGAGTCTGGTAACTGTGCTTTTGAACAATAACCCTCATAGTCCCTTTGGCATGCGTGCTTTAGTCATTCCATATGTCTTCCAGGATAATTTTCTAGAGTGACTTACTAGTAAAGAATGTAGGTACAAAACAAAGGATTGTCAGATGTCTCTATTGTAAAGAGCATTTCCAGAAGCAGGACCTTGCACATGAATTTGGAATCAGTTCTGGATGAACATAACACTATTCCCTTTCTACTCTTACCTGTGCATTGCATGAAGTGATCCTTTTCTCTAAAGCCTAGGTAATGCTCTTCCGGACTGCTTATCTTTACTAAGTGGAAGAGATAATTGTAGTATTTGAAATGAATTTGATATTTAAAAATTGCTATTGTATTTTAAGGAAAAACCCATTGGAAAACTGAATTTGAGCATCAGTAGCAGCAGTAAAAAACAAACTCACCTTTTCTTAAATACCAACAGGCTAAGAGACTTGTTTCTGAATCACCTCAGCCATACTGTCTCTTTCTTTGGTTGACTTATGTCATTTACTGTCTGGAATATTCTAGAAATCAATTTATGTTTTTAAAAAGTGTCCCATTCAGAAATTCAGAAACCCTAGGAAACTGTATGTAGGATTTCAGCTTCCATCTTTTAATATGGCCATTCTAAAACAGACTATAGACCCTTGATTGGTCAAAAAAAGATTGGAACATGGTGGGAATCATGAGGAAGATTTTGGGACACAGGGCTTCATTTTAAGTAGTAAAGGTAGCAGGGAGAAAAGAAAGATCAGAAGAAAACACACCTCATTCTGATGTTTTAAAGTGCTTTAAGATTTTGCCTAAATTAAAGTGACATTATCTTCCACTTCAGGAACATTGCATCTCATTTTAGAAAGTCCCAAGAACCTCCTCTGATTTCTGAAGTGATGAGGTTTTGGTGCCATGAAGTACTCAACCCTTAGAGAGATCTGGAAATAGATAATATGGAGACAGAAGATCCCTTTTCTTAAAAGCCATGTTGAATTCAATGCACCTATTTTCTACTAAGTAGACTTATTCAGGGGATTCAAGTGGCCCACTAACTTGTTTGCTCATTCCCAGATTGCTCTCAAATACACAGTCAAAGCACTGGGACATCACATGCTTGTGCTTCAAGGCTGCACATTCAGGAAATGGAAGCCCTCAACACAGCTTGGTAGCAAAAGATTCAAATCAAAGTAAATTGTGTAAATTAAAATTAAATTGCAAAGCATTTGGACAAAGCAGCATGCTAGTCTAATCAGGAAAGTGGTGATATTTGCTTTGTGATAATGCAGGCTGGAAGAGAAATTGGGGGTGTGGGGCATTCATCATCAGTCTCTCAGTGTACTTCTGAACTTGGCAACCTAGACTCGTTTTCTTGTATATTTCCAGCATAAAAAGTATTTGACTTTAAAATAGCCAAAATAAGTATACTTTAATCACATTCAACCTATGAACAGATGGACAAACAGTGCTTTTTATAAATGAGGCATACAAGATGACTTGCATATGAGCCAAAAACTGGGTAGTAGCAATAGCTGAACCAATCTCTAAAAGTGATTTCGTATTTAATATATTATCATATAAGCACCAGCAGTTGAAATGAAATTTCCTATTCAAATGTTTGTTAAGCTTGAGGTCTAAGGATGGACAGATGGCTCAGAGGTTAAGAGTACTGATTGCTCTTCCAAAGGTCCTAAAGTTCAAATCCCAGCAACCACATGGTGCCCTCTTCTGGTGTGTCTGAAGTTAGCTGCAGTGTACTTACATATAATAAATAAATAAATTTAAAAAATATAAGCTTGAGGTCTATAATGCTTAGACACAATTAACTTACTAATTAATTTCTTATATCTTTTCTCACATGTTTCTCACTTAATGGTTAGTTCTGTCTCTGAAACCCATGTGATATGATACTTTGACTATGTATTTGTCAATTATGTTCAAGTGGCAACCCAAATGCAGTCATAGCTTTTTGGTCTTTTCACTTTCTTATAACAAGGGAAGATTATGGGGATCTACAGACAAACAGCATGCTCTCTCAAGGTGAAATTGGGCTCTAGACCCAGCCTCTAATGGCCCATAACTTCCTGCTGTAAGGACAGCTATGGAGACTCATTGGTAGTCAAGAATCTCCAGGAAAAGTATCATTTCTCCCTTTAATCGCAATTTTGTAAAGATGTAATAAACAAATCATTTTCAAAATTTTATTTGGAGAGAAAGACCAAGGCTGGTTTCTGTTTATTTTCTCATAGTAGCAAGAGATTTGCTTGAATAATCTATGCAGTCAAAAATAATGTTGGGATAGTTTTATTTAAACATTAAATTAAAAATAGATTCTTTCCTCATACAATACATTCTAACAATTTCCTCTTCTCTACTCCTCTATTCTCTCCTCTACCTTACCTCTTCCCCATATCCACCACTTCTCCATTTCCTTTTAGGAAAGTGCAGGCCTTCAAGACAGAACTAAGACAAACCGACAAAACAAGATAAATTAACACAAGGCAAATGCCTTCCTATTGAGGCTGGACAAAATAACCCAATAGGGGGAAAGCAGTTCCAAGAGCAGGCAAAAGAGTCAGAGACACACACTCATTCTCACTGTTAGGAGTAGCACAAGAACCCCAAGCAATCAACCATAACAGAGGACCTTGCGTAGACTCATACAGGCCTTGTGCTTACGACTTCAGTCTCTGTGAGCCTATGTGATCTCTGCTTAGTTGATTCTGTGTGCCATGTTCTCCTGGTGTCCTTCATTGCCTCCGACTCCAACATTGTTCCATGACCTCTTCTATGGGCTTCCCCCTTATTGAGAGGAGGAACCTGATGGAGACCTCCAATTTAGACTCTCTATCTAATGTCTGGGTGTGGGGCTCTGCACCCCTCCTATTTGATGTCAGAGGAAACCTGTCTGATGATGATTGGACAAGGCACTGATATATGAATACAGAAAAATATAATTTTTTATCCACTCATAATTGGTACTACTCTAAGACTCTGTGTTGTCCAGTCTCTGGTTCCTGGGAATTCAGATGGTATAGGGCATGGGCTTCCTCTCATGGTGTGGGCCTTAAGTTAAACCAGACATTTGTTGGCTACTTCTACTGGTTCCTTGCCCACATTGCCGCAGGACCTCTTGCAAACAGGACAGATTGTAGGTCTAGGGGTTTGTGGTTGGATTGGTATTTATGTTTCTCTTTTTGTAACCTACAGAATACTTCCCTGCCCTAAAGAGACTAGAAGTTTTAATAAAACATTTTAATGAAATTGGACATTTTTATGTAGTATTTCCCTTTCAATTTTGAAAATAAAAAATTGTGTCATACTATTTCTATTTTAACAAAGTTGTTGTTGGAACATGTTCCCTTATGTTTCTCATAAAAAATTTTGAAGAACCATCTTTATGCTTTAATTAATGAAAATAAAAATTTTACTTGAGAACATGACAATATCTTCTATGTATGCTGGTTATCACAAACCTGGCTTAGAAATTATTATTTCTAAATTAGGATATATTGTGAGACACTATACAGTATGCTTGGTTTTATGAGGATATGATATCATTTCCTAGACATACAATTTTTTTTTGTAATTGAGTTAAATACAATTTTATGAAGACAGATTTGGATAGTAGAAACTTTAATAACTATCAATTTTTCTTTTTGAAATTAAGTATAATCTGTGGTTTGTGAAGGGAGGTAGCTACTCTCCTTTGCCTGAGCACATGCTATTCTTGTAATGTGTTAGTGGACAACAGCTAAATGACTAACTGGAATTTGAATTTATATTCAAGGTTATAAGAATTAACACTGAATGAGTTAAGATAATTTTTGTTATGGACTCAGTCAGAGTTTACAGAAAAGATTTTGAGATTGCAATTACTTTATGGATATATGTCTGCCTTGTAGATGAAGATTCACTCATAGGCACAGTTTGGGACACATAATCTTGTTCAGCCACTGAGGCTTTAATACTGCTTTATTGGTCCAATTTTACTAACATATGAAGGACAAGGAATGCATTAAACACAGAAATGTATTTACTAAGAAATGTTACATCAGATGACACCGACGAAGGTATCAGTAACTGTAACCATTTGGGCTCTTTCTAATCCCACCCAGCTCATGATTAATGTTTTGGAGGACTACTTTTATTTATGAATGCTTTTGGCCTTAGCTTAGTCTTGCTCCTCAACTAGCTCTAATTTATGTTAATCTGTTTATTCTAGTCTATGTTTAACACATGGCTGGTTAGTTACCTCTCTTCCATTTCATACCTCCAACTTCCCTGAGCCTTGGTAGTGAATCCTCTCGCCTGGCTCTTTCCCACTGTTCCTCTCTCTGCCTGATGTCCTACTTTCTCTTCCTACCCAGCTATTGGCTGTTTGGATCTTTATTGACAGGTAATGCTTTTGCTTAGTGCTTAAGAGATTTTCCCTATAATAACCTCCTTCTAGAAGATTGATCCATCCTTTAGTGTTTTATTATTTATAAATTCAATTATTAATTAAAATGTAATTTTTAGCATAGCATACAAGGTAATGGGGTTTAGTATGTTCTTTTCAAGTATACATTTAATTACTCTGCTTTCATTCACTCTCATCTCCACTGTCTTTTTCCTCTCTAGCTAGTACCTCTTTTTCAGTGAATCCTAGTGTCTTGTACCTTGAGCTGCCCTCAAACTTGCTGTGTAGCCTAGGCTACCCTTGAGATTCCAGTCCTTAGTAAATTCTGAGATAAAAGGGAGTAGCACCAAACCCAGCCATGATTATTATTAAAACTTTAGAAATAACAGTACAGTAATAAAATACTTAGTGAAAATCATTTGTATATATTTAACTCATTTCACAGATGAAGTAGATTACCATGTATTCTTAATTTCTACTGACAGTCTTGCCTTTGCCTTACATTTTCCCATATGCCCTGTGATAAGGTGCACACAAATCATCAATTGTGTTTTCTGAAAGGAACGCTGGAAGTATGACAGCTTTATGAAGACTGTATTTTTTTATGAAATCTGTTGATTTCATAACTTATAATATATAATAAAAATTCTTTAGGGATTTGTTCTTTTAAACACCAACACATTAGTTGGAAAATTTTCTGTATCACTTAGAAGTTATTCTTTCAAGTATATACAAGTAAAGGCAATTAATAAATTATATTTGGGGATTCAAAGGGTTTTGCTCAAATATTGATAGAATATAAATAGAAAATTTAAATTAAAGATCATCAGGATGATCTTGGATTTGGAAGCTTAAATCATCTTGATGTCCTTGTCAATCCTTTTGCTTCAACTAGCAGATGCATAGTTGTGGCAGCAACTTTAACTCTCGGAAGCCTATACCCATAAGTCCTTTCATTCTGTGATAAATTCTTAAGAAAATATAGTCTTCATAAAGCTGTCATACTTCCAATGTTCCTTTCAGAAAACACAATTGATGGCTTGTGTGCACCTTATCACAGGGCATGTGGGAAAATGTAAGGCAAAAGCAAGACTGGCCTTTTGGATATTTGCATGAATAGGACTGGTTTGTTCAGCAGGAATTCCCAGTAACCATGGTTCTCCATATAATGTCCATAGGAATGTATCCATTTTTCACTTGGAACTACTAAAATATCATTGACCCCAAGGACAGTGACAAATTTTGTGACTTTATAATGTCACCACAGGAAGGGCTTGTAGCTGCTCTTTTTCAAAATAGAAAACAGTAGCTTGGGCATAAATAACAGTAAATATCAGGGATTCCAACTTATGCAAAAATCAATCACAAAAAAGGAAGAGAAGAATTTACAAGTACTAATAAAATGAATGGTTTTTGTGTATCAGGAACATTTTTAATCTAGGGAAATTATATTAAAGGCACAAAATAGGTCCTCCTCTGTCAAATTAAGAAGTGACTATACTTAAAAATCAGGTAGTCAGAGAATTTCACATTGAATTTTTTTTAATTATTTTTTTTTCTTTTCTAACTCGAGTAACATTTGTAATTGGCTTTTCAGTATTGGGGACCAATCTCAGGGCCACGTTCATGTCAGACAAACACTCTTGCTAAGTTAAATTATTTACCACTTTAATGTTTTATACTCATGAATTTGTAAGCCTTTGCCTATTTTATTATTATCTTCATCAAAATTCATCTGTTTCCATTTCATATATGTTGTAGCTTTCTTTCCAATCCTTTATTTGTAAGAATAGTTCAAGTCTTTCTAGGAAGCCCTCTATAAAGTATTCCATCTCAGCTTTCTCTTTACTTTAAAAGCTAGTTATTATCTGTCCATTACTGTTCAATATCTGTATGTTTAGGCCCTAAAGTAAAAGTTTTCTTTACATTTTCAGTTGTTAAGAATAATCATTTCCAACATTTTTAAATGTTTGCATTTCTTCAAAAAAGGTTTTGAAAACAAGACATGAGTCCAGCAACTATCACTTCTGTCTCTCACTCCTCAACTCCTACTATGACCTACCTCTCCTTTCAAATTCATGATTTCTTCTTTAATTGTTACTCTGCATGTGTGTGAGCCTGTGTGTCTTTGTTTGTACTATACTGAGCTGATAATCACTTGGATTGGACAACTTATGTAGGAGCTTGTTTCTGGAAGATACTGATTTCTCCTATCTCAACAGTAATTGATCATCTCTGGCTCTTCATCTAGGGGTGGGGCCTTGAGGAATTCTCCCTGTTCACACTGGCAGGTCAAGTAGTTGCTCCTATATTGGTTTTGTCAGGCAACCACATTGTTGAGATTTCATGAATGCATTTCCCTTGTCATGTCTAGGAGATACTATCTAGCAGCAGCTATTTCCTGGGTCCTTGGAAATTAAAATCTTTCTTAGAATTCACTGACTCATGGTAGTTCTTCATCTAGGATTGAGGTTTTGTGAAATTTCCTGTCTCCATTGGCATGACAACTGAAGATGTCATTATCCAGGCCTTGTTTATGCAACCACACTGTTAAGATTTTATGAGTATAGTTTTCCTTCCATGCATTGCAAGACGCTCTCTAGCAGCCAATAACCAGGCCCTCTGGCTCTTAAAATCAAGGCATTATCTACATTCTTCTTATTCTACAGAATTATCTATGAATGATATTGAAACTCAAATTCCAAAATAGTGTTATACTAGAATTCATATGACATACAATACAGCACATATTATAAGATAACAAAGTGTAGGAAAAAATACAAAAGACAGATTTGAGATTTCTTGCTTTTCTCCTAACAACCAAAGTTTGATGACTGTGTTAGATATCAAAATCAGACTTCCAACTCCTCGAATACCAAGGAAAGAGAAATAATATCCACGTGTAAAACAGAACAAAAAACAGACTTCCTCAAGAAGCCACTTAATGCAGAAATAAAAATAGACTAGGAGAAAATTAAGCAAGACCAATGCCAGTTTGAAGAAAATAAAACAAAACCAAAGTCAGTTTGAGTCAGAGATTTCCTCTCAGAATTAAAAAAAAAAATTGGGTTTGAAATTCCATGGCCTATGACCAGGAGAAGCGTGAACTATAGTGTGTGGGCTGACCTGTGGATCTCCTTTAGATATATGGCCAGGAGTCATAATAGTAGTCTTTTCTTTTCTTTTCTTTTCTTTTCTTTTCTTTTCTTTTCTTTTCTTTTCTTTTCTTTTCTTTTCTTTTCTTTTNTTTTTTTTTTTTTTTTTTTTTTTTTTTTTTTTTTTTTTTTTTTTTTTTTTTTTTTTTTTTTTTTTTTTTTTTTTTTTTTTTTTTTTTTTTTTTTTTTTTTTTTTTTTTTTTTTTTTTTTTTTTTTTTTTTTTTTTTTGGTTTTTCAAGACAGGGTTTCTCTGTATAGCCCTGGTTGTCCTGGAACTCACTCTGTAGACCAGGCTGGCCTCGAACTCAGAAATCTGCCTGCCTCTGCCTCCCGAGTGCTGGGATTAAAGTCGTGCGCCACCACACCTGGCTGTTTTGTAGTTTCTATATGCTAAGAATTTCCAAGAGAAGTAGAATCTGAGAGACATTGAATAATCAGTCACTATGTTAAACACAAATAATATCTATGAAGAAAAACATTTGGATATGAAGTTGCCCAGGTTCCATACTGGTAGTATATACTACATACATGCTCATAGTAGAGAGCTCACATTTTCTTCCATGCTTATCATCATTGCTGTGGGTTTATCCATGTTAGTATTGATGGACCATCATGGTTTCTAGTATGAGCACTCTGTGCCTTATTCTGCTTGCCACACTGCTGCCCCTCTAAGATCTAGGATCAGAAGTCATTTCCAGCTCATGTTATGCTGGCATATAGGTGATAAATGACTGACTTATTTAGAGTAGTAGTTATTCTAATATAAATGTGGGAGCCTGAAGATTATTTGGATGATTCCCCCCTCTTTGAATAGCTGTGAATCAGTTTGAAAGATTCCCTTCCTTTAAAATTTTAATGTTATGCATAAGAAATTGATTCTAGCATCTTCACCTTTTTTTTTCAATTTTTATTAGATATTCTTCATTACATTTCAAATGTTATCCTGAAAGTTCCCTAAACCCTCCTCCATCCCCCTGCCCTGCTTTCCTATTCACCCACTCCCACATCTTGGCACTGGCATTCCCCTGTACTGGGGCATATAAAGTTTGCATGACCAAGGGGCCTCTCTTCCCAATGATGGCCTACTAGGCCATCTTCTGCTATATATGCAGCTAGAGACATGAGCTCTGGGGGTACTAGTTAGTTCATATTGTTCTTCCACCTATAGGGTTGGAGACCCCTTCAGCTCCGTGGTACTTTCTCTAGCTACTCCCTTGGCAACCCTGTGTTCCATCTAAGAGCTGACTGTGAACGTCTACTTCTGTGTTTGCTAGGCACTGGTATAGCCTCACACAAGACAGCTACATCAGGGCCCTTTCAGCACTATCTTGCTGGCACATGCAATAGTGTCTATGTTTGGTGGCTGATTATGGGATGGATCCCCCGCTGCTGCAGTCACTGATTGGTCCATCCTTTTGTTTCAGCTCCACACTTGATCTCTGTAACTCCTTCAATGTGTGCTTTGTTCCTAATTCTAAGAAAGGGTGAAGTGTCCACATTTTGATCTTCATTCTTCTTGAGTTTCATGTGTTTAGCAAATTGTATCTTGGGTAATCTAGGTTTCTGGGCTAATATCCACTTATCACTGAATACATGTTATGTGAGTTCTTTTGTGATTGGGTTACCTCACTCAGGATGATGCCCTCCAGATCCATCCATTTGCCCAGGAATTTCATGAATTCATTGTTTTTAATAGCTGAGTAGTACTCCATTGTGTAAATGTACCATAATTTCTGTATCCATTCCTCTGTTGAGGGACACCTGGGTTCTTTCCAGCTTCTGGCTATTATAGATAAGGCTGCCATGAACATAGTGGAACATGTGTCCTTATTACCAGTTGGAACATCTTCTGGATATTTGCCCAGGACTGGTATTGCAGGATCCTCTGGTAGTACTATGTCCAATTTTCTGAGGAGCCACCAGACTGATTTCCAGAGTGGCTGTACAAGTATGCAGTCCCAGCAACAATGGAGTAGTGTTCCTCTTTCTCCACATCCACGCCAGCATCTGCTGTCACCTGAATTTTTGATCTTAGCCCTTCTGACTGGTGTGAGGTGGAATCTCAGGGTTGTTTTGATTTGCATTTCCCTGATAATTAAGGATGTTGAACAGTTTTTCAGGTGCTTCTCAGCCATTCGGTTTTCCTCAGTTGAGAATTCTTTGTTTAACTCTGTGCCCCACTTTTTAATGGGGATATTTGATTTTCTGGTGTCCACCTTCTTGAGTTCTTTATATATATTGGATATCAGTCCCCTATCTGATTTAGGATTGGTAAAGATCCTTTCCCAATCTGTTGGTGGTCTTTTTGTGTTATTGACAATATCTTTTCCCTTACAGAAGCTTTGCAAATTTATGGGGTCCCATTTGGCAATTCTTGATCTTACAGCACAAGCCATTGCTGTTCTATTTAGGAATTTTTCCCCAGTGCCCATATCTTTGAGGCTTTCCCCCACTTTCTCCACTATATGTTTCAGTGTCTCTGGTTTTATCTGGAGTTCCTTAAACCATTTAGACTTGACCTTAGTACAAGGAGATAAGAATAGATAAATTCCCATTCTTCTACATGATAACCACCAGTTGGGCCAACACCATTTGTTGAAAATGCTGTCTTTTTTCCAGTGGATGGTTTTAGCTCCCTTCTCGAAGATCAGGTGACCATAAGTGTGTGGATTTATTTCTGGGTCTTCAATCCTATTCCATTGATCTACCTGTCTGTTGCTGTACCAATACCATGCAGTTTTTGTTACGATTGCTCTGTAGTACAGCTTGAGGTCAGGCATTACTTGACCTTTTTCCCTTGCTGCCTTTAATATTCTGTCTTTATTTAGTGCATTCGTTGTTCTGATTATTATGTGTCGGGAGGAATTTCTTTTCTGGTCTAGCCTATTTGGAGTTCTGTAGGCTTCTTGTATGTTTATGGGCATCTCATTCTTTAGGTATGGAAAGTTTTCTTCTATTATTTTGTTGAAGATATTTGCTTTCCCTTTAATTTGAGAATCTTCATTCTCATCTACTCCTATTATCTGTAGGTTTGGTCTTCTCACTGTGTCCTGGATTTCCTGGATATTTGGAGTTAGGATCTTTTTACATTTTGCATTTTCTTTGATTGTTGTGTCCATGATCCCTATGGAATCTTCTGCACCTGAGATTCTCTCTTCCATCTCTTGGATACTCTTGCTGATGCTTGTATCTATGGTTTCTGATTTCTTTCCTATGGTTTCTGTCTCCAGGGTTATCTCCTTTGTGTTTTCTTTATTGTTTCTAGTTCCATTTTTAGGTACTGGATGGTTTTGTTCAATTCCATCTCCTGTTTGTTATTGTTTTCCTGATACTCTCTAAGGGATTTTTGTGTTTCCTCTTTAAATGCTTCTAGTTTTTATCTGTGTCTTCCTGTATTTCCTTCTTAAAGTCCTCCATCATCATCATGAAAAGTGACTTTTGATACATGTCTTGCTTTTCTGGTGTGACGGTGTATCCAGGACTTGCCATGGTGGGAGAATTTGTTTCTGGTGATGTCAAGTAACCCTGGATTCTGTTGCTTCTGTTCTTATGCTTGCCTCCTGCCCTCTGAATATCTCAGGTGCTTGCTGTCCTCAGTATAACTGATTGGAGCCTGTCCTTCTTAAAATCCCAGTTGATTCTGGACTCCTCTGAGTCCTGCTTTCACTGTGATCCTTTGATTGTAGGCTCCTGTGAACCTGATATTCTGGGTGTGTCTGAGATCTTGGCAGTCAAGATCCACTGAGACCCTAGAATACTCCTGTGATCCACCTCCTGTTATTCTGGGATACTGTTGTCCTAATATCCTGGGTGAGTTACAAGGCCTGGGAGTAGTGTCTCCTTTGAGGAGCTTGGAGCAGTCTGTTCAGTGGTCCCAATATTGTGTAGAGTCCTCTAGGGACTGTGGGGCAATGCACAGACTGCGCTCAAGTCAACAGGCGCTGGTGCTGACCGGAAGGGACCTCTGCCCCTGGTCTAGCCCATCCTCTGTTTCCCCAATGCTGTCCCAGTTCCTGCACAATTGGATTGGAACAGATGTTGTGCTCCATTCACAGGTGGTCCCAAGATGGCTTGGAGAGTCGTCTTGGGACTGTGGGGAAATGCACTGACTGTGCGCCCAAATAACCAGGCACTGGCGCCGAGCGGAAGGGACCTGCTCTGGGGGTCATAGCCCACCCGGGCAGCCAAGGTTCCCGGATTTCAGCTGCCAGAAACTGGGGTCTGTCCCAGAAGCAGTGTGCTTCTGCCTGTCCCAGAAGCTGTGGTCAGCTGCTTAGCCTCTGCAGTCTGCGAGCTATTTTGCACAGACTGCCTTTTTTTTTGATAACTTTATCAACATAGTTGAGTGAGGTTATATATTAAATTCTATATTCTATATACAAGTCCTAGTACATTTCTTGTTTCAGTATCTTTGTTATTGAAGACTAAAATAATAGTAAAGGTATAAAATTCCAACTTGTCTAGGATCTGAGGCCGAGGTTCATGAATTCAATACCTGTAAGAGATACAGTGAGTTTCAGGCCAGTTTGAGCAACTTAGTAAGACCATGTCTCAAAAAGAAAAAAACAAAACAAGAAAACAATCTCCCCAAACTAAAGCAAAGCAAAACAAAAACTTGGGAATATAACTCAATGGTAGATTTCTATGAGGTCCTGGCTTCAATCCTTACTACTGAAATATGTGTGTGTGTGTGTGTGTGTGTGTGTGTGTGTGTGTGAGAGAGAGAGAGAGAGAGAGAGAGAGAGAGACAGACAGAGAGACAGAGACACAGAGACACAGAGACACAGACAGAGAGACACAGAGAGATTCTTTGTGTGTGATTCTGTATGAAAGTGCATGTATATATTAATCATTAAAAGAATTTAAGAAGGTAGGTGCATTTATTTTTCCAGTTATCTCTAAGAAGTTTTTACATTTTATTTTCAGGCCAAAGACTGTTGTAAAGTCTGATAAAATAGACAGCAAAGTTAAAAGAATTGGACCACACATTGAAATTTTCCAACTGTTCGAGGGAAGAAATAAGACCGTATTTACTAAAAGAATTATTAAACTGATCATCACTGCGCAAGCATTTATCAGGGGGTGGCTTGAGCGCAAAAGACTTCAACGAATAAAGAGCAAGGTAAGAGTTACCTTACAGATATGAATGTCTTTAAATTTTTCTATGTAGATTTATGGTTGTTTGGTTTGGGTTTGTTGTTGTTGTTTTATGACAGAGTTTTTCCATGTAGTCCTGACAGTCCTGGAACTTGCTCACTAGACCAGGCTGTCCTTGAACACAGATATCTATCTTCCTTCTGAATGCTGGGATTATGTTGTAGGAAATATTAAAAAATGAACCCGCCAATTCTTTGCGCTCCTCCTTCTCTCAACCTGTCAACTCTCCAGCCCACCAGGCCACAGGGTTCCTGCTAAGTGAACTCCATTCAGCTGTCTCTCTGCCTGCCAACTCTCCAGCCCCACCAGGCCACAGGGTTCCTGCTAAGTGAACTCAATTCAGCTGTCTCTCTGCCTGCCAACTCTCCAGCAGAGAAGACACCCCACATACCCCACGGTCAGCCATCATTTTTAATTTTTTATTTATTTATTTATTTTTTACATTTTTTATTAGATACTTTCTTCATTTACATTTCAAGTGCTATCCCATAAGTTCCCTATACACTCCCCTCGCCCTGCTCCCCTACTCACCCACTCCCACTACTTGGCCCTGGCATTCCCCTGTACTGGGGCATATAAACATTGCTAGACCAAGGGGCCTTTCTTCCCAATAATGGCCAGCTAGGCCATCTTCTAATACATATGCAGCTAGAGACATGAGCTCTGGGGGTATGCATGGATACTTTATTCCTCCAATAGGGAATAAAATATACATGGAAGGATGTACAGAGACAAATTTTGGAGCTAAAATGAAAGGATGGACCATCCAGAGAATGCCCCACCCAGGTGGTCCATCACATAATCAGCTATGGTCAGCCATCTTAACACCTAATTACTCTGTAGAATCAAAACTCTTAAAGGTTGATTATGGTTAACCAATAAGATTTCGGTATAAATAAAAATCACAATTTATAAGATGGCAATATAATAATTTCAGAGCCAACTGATAATGATAAAAGCTTTATCACAATTATTCCCTAACCTTATGAATTTATCATGTTGGACCTATCCTTCTCTCTCTCTCTCTCTGTCTCTCTCTGTCTCTCTTTGTGTCTCTGTCTCTCTTTGTCTCACTCTCTCTCTCTTTGTCTCTCTCTCTCTCTCTTTGTCTCTCTCTCTCTCTTTGTCTCTCTCTCTCTCTCTCTGTCTCTCTCTCTCTCTCCTAGCTCCACCTCCTTTTCCCCTGCATAATCACAATCCTCTTGCTGCCCTAATGTGATTGGACAGGGAAAATTCTGCAACAGCATTAAAGGGATGCACCGCCACCTTCTGGCTTCTTATATAGATTTAATTATAGAATTTGAATAGTTTTCCTGAAAATAAGTATGTAATTTGTCTAAAAAAGTGTTCTCTCTACAAACATCTATAATTTTTGATTGAGAAAATCAAATGAGTAATTTGTTCTGGAAACAGTTTTGCCCTCTAAGAATTTAGGCACTGAGCAAAATACTATGGTTATCCAAAGTTCAACCAGTCTGGTACTAGAGCACAGTGTCTTTTTTGACTTTTCTATTTACTCTCTAGCTAGAATAATTAGGAGTTTTCTGCTTCCCCAGCTCCTGTGTAGTCTTGCAGTACATTAAACACTTCCTTTGAAAATAATTGTACACAACCCTTCCTTCCCACATCTCCCTTGGCAAGTTTTAGAAACAGCAACACTTAGTTTCATAATAAACCACAAGTATCCCTTTTGGCTGCCCAAATACAAGAGAAGCCCAAATGGATGGGTCATGTGAAAACTAGGAGGGCATAAGAAATGCCCTCACCTTCAAGTCTAAAATTTGGCAAACTGAGGAGAAGCACACCATTATTCAGAATAGCCCATTGGAAGGACCTTTTTGTTAGGTCCCCAGAGTACATATTTGTAAGAACATCTGCTTGTTTATAAGTGGAAGTGTAGATTGCTTATATTGTTCTGATATTAAATCTAATGTCTTGTTAAAAGTTAACTCTTTATCCATCACTAATTGTTAGCTAGTCACTGTTTTATATGTGAAGAAATCCAAGCTCCAGTAAGACAAATCATCTTCTCAAAGTTGAGTCAAGCAGCTGATAGCCTGACAGTGTGACACCCAAGACTATGCTTATTCTACATAGCCTAGTGCCTACTTGAGCTACTTCTGGTAGGACAATTTCCTAATCCAATCAAAGCTACATTATAGATATTTCTCTGTAGCTCAGGCCCAGGTATTGCATTTCTTACTTGAAGTTTCCATAGTTAGGTTACACTTCATGTGTGACCATAATGAACTCATATTTTTTTACTTTCTCAGGTATCTTTTTTCCTGCACTGCACATTCTCTATATCCCTCGTGTAATCACAGCCTAGAATTGTCTGCATTTTGACATTTTTGTTGCTACACATAATTGCTATGAGTTCTACATATTTTCCTGTAGTCTCTTTTTTTCTGCATTTTCCCTCAGATTTTTTATTTTCCTCTGCTCTCACATGAAGAATTACAGAAGATTTCTAGTGAATTTCTTTGAATATTGGCTTATTTTCATTCTGTCCTCTGTAGTATATGCTACATTTTATGCTTGACACATTTCTCTACTTCTCATAGTCTTATGCTGCCTTATATTAATAGGACATGAAGTGTGGACTACCTGACATGGACATGATCTCCTGTCTCTGGATTCTGTAAAGATCATCATGTGGTGCTTCTTTGCATACTCTTTAGGAATTCATAAACTCCAAATTTTAATTGTACATTGTTATTTTATGGCTTTGACTTTTAAATATTTCCAAGGAAAATTTTATCTCTTGCTTCTCCTCTTCCTTTTCCCTCCCCCTCCTCCTCCTCCTCCTAATTTCTTCCTTCCCCTCTCCCTTTTCTTCCTCCTCTTTCTCTTTTTCCTCATATCTTCCTCTTCTTCTTCCTCCTCTTCACCCCCTCACCCTCCTCATATTCTCCTTCTCCTCCTTCTTCTCTTTTTCTCCTTCCCCATCTCCTCCTCCTCCTCCTCTCCCTCCTCCTCTTCCCCTAAACTCTAAGTCATTCAAGCAACCAACCCTCCCAATCCGTGATCTACAATGCAGAGCTGACTCCTACATTTTTCTATCTAGTTCTCTGCATCATGATCATCTATACCATGTACATGAGTGCCACTGGGTAATATTGTCAAATTGACAGGATGTAAATTCACCACAGAAGGAAATTTCTGGTCATGAGGTGGGAAAAGCCACCTTTAATGTAGGCTTTACCATTTTATGGACTGAGTCCTAGACTGAATAAAAAGGACAAACCCAGCTGAGCACTTGCATTCATCTATCCCTGCTCCCTGTATCCCTGTAGACAGATGGTGATCAATTTCCTCCTGGAGCTACTGCTATACCCCTATTTCCATTGTGGACTTCGTCTCCTGGGACTGAATAATAATAACAACAACAACAACAACAACAACAACAACAACAATAAGCCCTTCATTCCATAGTTTGCTTTTGTCAGTTATTTGATCAGCAAAGAGACAACTAATATAGGAAACACAACTTTTATGATTTAATTGAGAGTTTGTAGATTCATTTTTGCATTCTTATCAGCACATACTGCCTTGACATATAATATACAGTCTCTAGCATTTCAACCATATGCCTTATGATCTGCTACTTTTCTTGTTCACTATCTTTTTATGTGTTTAAATTCTTTGTTTGAGTTAGATTATAACCCCTGTCTTGTTTGCTACTGTTGTTGCTTTTTCATACCACTCAGGATTACTTCACCATGGGTGGTTGCACCTCTAGTAGGCTGGGCTGTCCTGCATAAATAGTTAATTAAGAAAAAGTTCCAGTGCCCTACAGGCAGTGTAATGCTTGCATTTTCTCAATTGGGGTTACCTCTTCTTAAATGAATCTAGCTTTTATCAAAATAACAAAGAAACTACCCAGCACAGAGGTCTGGTGATAGGAATGGCTGTCAGTGTTCAGAGGACAGTGCACTGTGGGTGCATATTTCTCTGCCGAACATTTTCAAGAATGGCTTTTACCTAAGCTGTTTACTCTGGATGCCCAAATGGGTATAAATAACAGAAATATATGAAGAACATTATGGTATGTTTTTACTTTTCATAGGTTTTGCATCATGGGCCAAATTTGAAAACAGTTATAAGAATGTATCAGTGCTTAATCCACCGTGTTAGACATCGACTTGGTCTTTGGAGGACAAGACAGATTATATACTTTGGAGAGTTAGAAGAATGGATGGACAGAAAAAAATGTAAGTATTGCAGTCACTTCTTGGTTGGTGCTAAGTTTAGAACCAAATTTTAGTTATATCTACTCCTAGCAATGGAAGGGAGACTGTGTTTTTTATAGTTCCATTTGCATTTTAAAGTGGAATGCTGTGTACTTATATTAATTCATTAGGTCTCTGTTTATAAACAACAGAATCCTTATTTGGCTACACAAAGTGTAAAAGGAAATTTAAAGGAAAAGTGTTGGAAACACAGTTAAGAATCAGATTCCATAGGATATATGAGCTGCTCCAAAGACCAGAAAAATAAGGAGAAAGAATCTTGTTTCCTGAAGAAGAGAAACAGACCAACATTGTTACTTAGAGACTGCTCTCTCTCTCTCTCTCTCTCTCTCTCTCTCAACTGAGACAGGGCTCTCATTTGCCTAAGCTGACTTTGAACTCTTGATGTAGCTATGAATGACAATGAACTCCAGCTCATCCTCCCTCTACCACCCAAGTGCTGGGATTACAGGTTTTAATCAGCATGCCTGTTTTTATGCTGTGTTGAAGAGCCCAGAGTTTCATTCATACCAGGCAAACACTCTACTGAGTGACATATACAGCCTGAGACACTTTTAAAAAAAAAATTGTATTTCCAAGAGATTTTTTAAAATGAGATTTTCTTTATTTACATTTCAAATGTTATCCCCTTCCCTGGTTTTCCCTCCAAAAACCCCCTATCCTCTCTCCCCTTCCCCTGCTCACCAACCCACCCACTCCCGCTTCCTGGCCCTGGCATTCCCCTATACTGGGACATAATTTCCAAGAGATTTTAAGTGAATGGTTTAGCCTGAGAGTTATAATGGAATAATAAGTCAGGAACTTTGAAGTGGCTATGGAAGGACTGGAGGCCTTGAGAGTTATAATGGGTAACTTTCTTCCTATTGGGGGAGGGGATGGCCACTCCTGAAATAAATATTAAATTGTAATACTAGGTAAATGTTAAAGTACCCTGAGCAGAGTAAACCACACATTACTTCAAATTATTATGAATTCTGCTGATAAAAATTAGGACACACATTTTTATCATAGTTTTTTTTTTTATATTTAATCAGTTGAGTGTTATTTAGGTAGTACTATTAGACCAATCTTTTAAAGAATTAAAATGAGTGATCCAAGTAAATTACACTTAATCAGGATCATTTTACGGTTTTATGGGTATCAATGTTCTATGTAGCCACCAGCAGCTACATGAACTGGGTTCCTGAGAGGAAGGCTGAGACTGTATGGGAGAGACAAAGAGAGAAGAATGAGACTAAGACAAGTTACTGATCAAGGCTCAAAGTTTACTTTTTGAGAGTGAACTTAAGAAGGGGGAAGCCCATCCCCTACCACACCAGGCTCTCCTTGCTTTGTCAGGATTGTGCCAAGAAAACAGGTTCAGCCTCACAGCAGGTAGTGGCATCTTGAAAGAAACCGCAGTTGTGGCAGAACAATAGACTTTACCTAGGTCTGAAGACTCCACCCTAGGTGGTCTATGCAGTGGCATACCAGGTGTGAGCCAGCCTGCTCGAGGCTGGGGGAGGGCACAGTTCCTCCATTTTATTTTTTAAAAATTAGCTGGACTGGGGCATAAGATTTACTTATGCTCCACGGTCCTGCCTGGGAATTATGGTGGTTGGCAGCCTCTTCTGTCTTAAGACTGAATCTATCAGACTTTCTGACCCATCCTGGAGAACATGTGCCGCTTGTTTGTATTTTTTTTTTTTTTGTACAAACATGGCCCTGTGGTGTTGTTATAAGAACCTTGGCATCTTGGCACATGCCTCTGTCTTAGGTTCATAAGAGTGCCACAGACCAGTGGCTTGTCCTTGACAGCCCATTCTCATTGCATACCTTTTTCCCATTCAGACCAAAGTCACAATATGCACTCAATGTATTTCTTCATAATGATGAATTACTGCCATCTGCACTTTCCTGAAGGTGAGCCTGTATGGAGGTAACAGACCTGCTTTAAATACAAAAGCCAAAAGTTGAAAGCAACAGGATTAAGGTTGTTTGTGGGGAAGTCCCAGGCACTCTATTCAGTTGCAAATTAGCAATGATCAAGCCCAAATTGCGGTCTCCCAGTGTGGGGGAGGTGGCTTTGAGAATCTGACAAAAACAGAAAACCTATTACTTCTCAGAAAATAGTGGAGGCTATGCTCCAAGTTAACTCTGTGGGCTAATAAAGAGTTTTAGTCATCATCATGATTGGAATCATACTTACTAGAAGACTTTAGCCAAGTATCTTGATCTACACTAAAAGGCTGCCAAAATAAGTCAGCACCTGCTTCCTTCCAAGTATAATCATCTAAGCTATTGCCTCATAATATGGCAGGATATTACATTTAGGAGATATTCTCGAATGTATCCACATTAGAGGAGCCCTTTGCCACAACAATCCTGTAGGTGTATGAATTGTATTAAAAATCAACAAATGTAAAGGAAAAGAGTAATCTATATAAGTAACAAATTGTTCTTCAGTAGCTCTTTTTACTTGTTGTAAGGACAGCAATGCTTCTGAGGTTAAAGATCTAGGGGAGGTAGGATCAGGACTCTCTTTATGAATATCAAATAAAGGTTTCAATTCCCCTGTACTAAGCTTTAAATATAGGGGTGAAACCAATTGATATCACCTAACAGTTTTTGAAAATCATTTAAAGTTTTTAAACTTTCCCTGAAAATAACTATCTACTGGGGAAAAACAGCTTGATCTATTTGTAAGTCTAAAACCCAAATAATTATGAGGATCCTGAATCTGTACCTTTTCTGGAGCTATTTGCAGTCCTTTATCAGCTAAGGCCTATTGTAACAGAAAAGCAAGTCCTGAGGATATTTTTCTACTAATAAGATATCATCTGTGTAATGGACGATGTATATCATTAGCCATTGCTGTTTTACAGACTAATGGCTTGTGCCACAAACTTTTGACTTAAGGTAGGACTCTTAGCCATGCCCTGAGGAAGAACTGTCCATTGATATTTTTTCATAAGTTCCTTAATAGAAGGAACATTGAAAGCAAATCTTTCACAGTCCTCAGGGTGCAAAGGAATAGTAAAGAAACAATCTTTCAAATCTACCACTATTTTATAATATCCTTTAGGAATGGCTACCAGAGACAGAAGTCCAGGTTGTGAAGCTCCCATAGATAGGTGCCATGATTTCATTAACCTTTCTTAGATCTTGTAACAATCTCCATTTACTGATTTTTTTTCTTGTAACAAATATTGGAATACTCCAAGAGACTGAGATTCTATTAAATACCCTGCCTCTAATTGCTCCTGCACTAGCAAGGAGGTGGCTTCTATCTTTTCATTAGATAAAGTCCACTGATCACCCCACACCAGAATATTATTAAGCCATTGAATTTTATCAGCATGGGATAGTGGTCATTATGGAAATACCCCAATCCTCCCAAGTTAGAGTGAGGCTTAGGACTTTTATATGTCTTAATGCCTTGTTCTTCCTTTCCTAGCCCCTGACAAGGCAAAAATCCTTGTCCTAGCATCTGCTTAGTCACTGCCTAAATTGGACTAGACATTATAAGGCCCATCTGGGACGAGAGATCTCTTCCTCAGAGGGTAACAGGCAAATGTGACATAAGGCTGAATTTGTCTTGAATTGCCCTCCTCATCTCTCCAAGTTAGCAATTTAGAGCTTTATATTGGGTTGTTGGCATAACCAATTCCTTGGATGTGAGTAAGCATATCAGACAAAGTCCAAGTTGAAGGCCAATCTTGTCCTCTAATAAATGTTACATCAGCTCCAGTATCTATTAATCCTTCAAAGATTTTTCTTCAATTATTATTTAAGGTTAGGTCTCTTACTAGTAATAGATTGAACCCAGTACACATCAGAGGAACCAAAGCCACTCTGTCCTCTCTCACTCTTAACAAATCTGGACAGTAGTGGATGCAGGGGAACTAAGGTAAGTTGAGCAATTCCTTGGTTAACAGGTACAGTTATAATATCATGAGGGAGAGCAGCCATAATTTTAATTTCTCCCTAATAATTATTATCTATAACATCTGGATAAATCTTCAGTCCTTTTACAGTAGAACTGCTTTGTCCTAAAAGAAATCCCCAAGTTTCTGCAGGTACAGGTCCAAAACCTCCTGTAGGCAGAGTTTGAACTCCCACTTCTGGGGTTGATACCACGTGGGTAGTTGAACAGTGGTCCAATCCTGCACTTCCTGAGATTGCCCTGATAAGTTCAAAAATGGATTTCCTTGGCTGGGCAGTCACTTCATGGTCCCATAAGCTGCTTGTTGTGGGCGTCTCAGGATCTGAGGCTAGCCCCTCTGCTCATTTCCCCACACAGGACAGCCCTGAATATCTGTCTTCGATTTACATTCCCTGGTTCAGTGGTTACTCTTCCTGCATCAAGGACAAACTCCTGGGGCATAGCCTGATTGCCCGCTCTAGGCACCTCTATACCTTGGACAATCATTTTTAAAATGACCCAAACCTCTACATTTAAAACCTGCTTTATTCCCTTATTTTTGTGCAAGCATTGCTTGTATAGTGGTTCCTTGCAAAGCAGTTGCCATGGCCAATCTCTGATTATATGAAGGCCCAATCTCTGCACAAAGATGAATATATCCTGCTAAGTCTGTCTGTCCTTTGTACAGCTGAATAGGGCATGACATGCTGTATTAGCATTTTCATAAACTAATTTTGTAACAAAAGGATTTCCTATTTGAGAATCTCCATGAATTCTACTAGCTGCTTTTAGTAGCCTATCCACAAAGTTCTGGAAAAGCTCATCAGGACCCTGCTGAATACTGGCTAAACTTTCACTGAGATCCCTTTTAATCGGTAACTGATTCCAAGCACAGCAGGCAGCCATTGCAACCTGTGCATACACTCCAACAGGAAACCCAATCTAATTATCATTGCCTTCATATTGACCTTCTCCTAAAAGCATGCCAATATGCCAATCTATGTTACCTGTCTGAGCATTAAAAGCAGCACTTCTCTTACTGGCTTCATGCCATTCAGTACTCCAAAGTAAGAAATCTCCTCCTGACAAGGTAGCCTTACATAGAGTCTTCCAATCTTGGGGGATTAAATTTGACTCTGAAAGAGTAGTACGTAACCAAAGACAAAATAGAGTCCCTTGTGTCAGGGGGGAAAGTGAACCTTTAAAAATACCGATGGCTCTAGGTACTGGGCAAGCCTTTCCTGGAACAATCACAGAATAGCCAACGCCCTCTGAATATCTCTGTAGAATGTCTCAATGCCCCAGGAGGTTGCCTAAGGTAGCACATGACTTAATTGTTAGGCAGATTGCCTCCCCCTTTCCACCCCCCCCCCTCCTACCTGGGTATCTTGCTGATGTTTAAACTAGCCAATCATGTGAAACCGCGCCAATTTACCCAACCCCCCTACCCCATTGT
This sequence comes from Mus minutoides, assembly GCA_902729485.2. Classification (NCBI taxonomy): domain Eukaryota; kingdom Metazoa; phylum Chordata; class Mammalia; order Rodentia; family Muridae; genus Mus; species Mus minutoides. The sequence goes on along the minus strand of LR749499.1, from coordinate 1,712,892 downwards.
TATAAAAGCTCCTGATTTTAGAGCCACGAGGTCGACCCCCCTGTCCCCTGCGTGGGATACGGGTCGTCCCGGAGCTCCGATTAAAAATCCTCATGCTTTTTGCATCAAGACAGGTCTCGTGATTCGTGGGGTGCACGAACAACCCATGTTTGAAATAGGGGTATTTCTGGTTGGATCTTACAACTCCATCACAGTATCCAAAAATTCTTGTGTAAAAGGAGCTGTAGAGCTATTATGTGCCACAGATGTTTTTTACTCCTTTATCACTTTGAACTCCAAAGTCTGATAGTGTCTGACTCTATTGTTCTGCTGGTCAATTTCTCAACTATAGGGAAAGCTAGCACATCATATGTATCCTGCCCTTTCTTGAGAGCCTGACTCACAGCTCTTTCTAGGGGTGATTGGTATATCTAGGAATAGCTGTTCTTCCCTGTACTTGACACCTTTTTTAGCTCCTGTAGCTCATTAGTCAACTTCTGCAACTTAATTTCAAACTCTAATTTACTTACTTGCATGTCCATTTGAGTAGCATCTCTTGCAGTAGAGGCCATAGGCAGAGCAGAAGGTGTGAAAGGAGACCAATCCTCACCATAATATTTGGCAGCTCCTTTTTCTGAATGAGCCTCTTCATCTAAAGTTAGCTCATCATTAGGTTCTCTATACTTTTCTAATTTAGGATTGAAAGGGCCCTTTTCTGAGAAAGCCCTCTCTGGCAGGTATTCTTGAGATTCTTCAATTTCTACCTGGGCACTATCTGACTCCTGTGAGGTCTCTTCATCAATATCATCTTTTATGAGCTCCCAGAGGCAGAGGGTGACGTTATCTACCTGGGTGTTTTTCAGAGCTTCTCCAATTTTCTCCCAGGTTCTCTTATCTGAAGTTCTTTCTCCATGGAACCATGAGCAGCAAGACTCTATCTGATCTGAAAAGTCTTCTAATAATTGTTCTTCAAACCCTATTCTTCTCCCCTGAAGCAGCACTTGTAGGCTGCTTAGAATTTTCTGATCCCATTTTCCACTGTCAGCCTCTAAGTGGGATCAGCACTAGGTCAACGCTGTCCCAACTTAGCCTGTATCTTTTCTCCCCTACAGCAACAGTTTCAAAAAGTTTAAGGCCAGTGCTAGCATGAATACTATATGCTGCTTACCATGCCAGATACCATCTTACATTTTCTGTGGAGCTCCACCAAGCCAGTGTTTCCCTTAGTCGGCCCTTACATGTTCAGGTCCCACATTCCAGGTGCCACCTGTAGCTGTCAGCAGCTACAGGAACTGGGTTCCTGAGAGGAAGGCTGTAGCTGTATGGGAGAGATGACGAGAGAACAAGACCAAGAGAAGAACAAGACCAAGACAAGTTATTGATCAAGGCCCATAGTTTACTTTTTGTGTCTGAGCTTCAAAAGGGGGAAGCCCCCCCCCCCCCATGCCAGGCTCTCATTGCTTTATCTCCCTCCCCCTCCTCCTCTCTCTCTCTCTCTCTCTCTCACACACACACACACACACACACACACACACACACACACTAACCAAGCTGAGAACATTTAAGTTGCCAGCCATAATAACCACAATGTATCCACATTGTTATACTTCCTCTCTCCAGCATGCTTGGTCTTTAACAAGAATGACCCTTACTCAACAGCAGGTATGCTCTGATCTGGGTCAAGACATGTTGCTTCATGGGAAACCCTTGTGTGTTGCTCGCACCGATTCAGACCACATGACTCTTCTACTCTTTATTCAGAGCACTGATAGTACTTCTTTGGTCATCCCTAAGAGGTACCATGAAAGACTCTATTTTAGTACTCAGCCACAGAATTCACAATCACATACATATCCTGAATGTCCTCCCCCATTTTTTGTTTTTGGCCTGGTATTATCATCATACTTGAAATTCTGTCACTATGGTTTTTTTTAATGTTTTATAGTAACTTGTTTATTTTAATTTTATCCCTACCTACATTTTACTCTTGACTTGTAATTACAGATTTTAAATTTATTATTATACTATTATTATTATTATTATTATTATTATTATTATTATTAATTTTATTTTATTTTTAGTTTGAAAACACATACAGAGGAATACATGTACACCCCATGTGTATCTGTTTTTCCATTCTGGCTTCTGGTAGTATTTAGCTTACAAGATTCTTGAGGAAAAGTCTTAAACGTCTATGGATAACTTTAGGTTTCTTGTTTAGATTCCTAGTCAGGTTGAGAAGGCACTAGAAGATTACAGACAAAGAACAATGGTGCAGTTTATGAATATATAATCACTTTAGTTAGACTGGCATGAGAGAAAGACAGAATAAAGGCAATTTATTAGACAGATGGCACTCTGTCCAACATAGAATCTGAATAGCTAAAGGGGTAATTAAAAAAATTATGAATAACCTTCACTTACATTATACGTAGAATTTACATAATTTGCAAGGTATTTTTGTCATGTTTCTTATAGAATTCTCTTCTGTTTTCTATACAATTATTGCTATTTTTTATATTTGGCAAATACTGGTAAACCTTTCAAAATATATTTCAAGAATTTCAAACTGTATTAATTTTCATAATTTCAGTTATGTGTTTACTGGAACTGGCTAACTAGCTCAGCTCATTAATTCTGCCAGTGAGGTGCAGAAGGTTTGTATTGTACACTATGCTCTGCATAGTCCTGAAAGGATGGTATTAAAGATATGGATGAGCGAAGAAGAAATTAATAAAAGTACATGAATCTTTATTGTACACTATGCTCTGCATAGTCCTGAAAGGATGGTATTAAAGATATGGATGAGCGAAGAAGAAATTAATAAAAGTACATAAATTTTTATAAAAATATATTTATGTATGTAAAAAAAGGACATTCTCTGTGTCTTAATTTTAGGCCTTTAGAGAAACAAATCCTGAGAAAAGGGTTCAAGCACAGCTAACTTATGTGAAAGTAAATCCCATAAAGTACCATTAATGGCATAAAAAATGCAGTAGAGACAGGATGGGAATTAAAAAAAACACACTGTCATGGCAACTCATAAAAATAATGAAGCCAAGTGTCTCAAAAACTATATTTTCATACATCAATTGCCAACACCTTACCCCTCCCTCCATACCAGCAGAGGTTAAGGGCCACTCTGCAGGGGTATTAAGTCCCCAAGACTTCTGGATTAGTGTTTAGAAGTCAACAGATTGAAGTCCTTTGCTAGGAGAAGCTTTGAGGCAATGAAACACAACTTCTGAGTCAAAATGTCCAGAAACAGGAGGAGAGCCTTGGATTCGGTTCTACAATGGATGTGAATAGGCCTCAAATCCAGCAGCTTTAGTTTGTAGATTTGAAAAGAGAGAAAAACACATACCTACATTAAATATCAATTTGTATATGTTTCTGATGGCTTTGAAGATCTGGTATAACCATTCATATTCAGGTAGGAGTTTCATGAGCTCTTTTTTTTTTTTTTTTTCTTTCTTCTTTTGCGGTGAAGTCAGTGAGCAAAATGTAGATATTGTTCCTAACTCTATTTCCAAATCAGAAATTCAAAGTGTAATGGAAAATCCAGTGGTTAGAATGTGGATTGCAAGCTGAAAAGTGAGAAGTTTACAGGAGAGATGATGACTTCTGACATGAGTCATCGGGAGTCAGGAACCTGGGATTCCTGTCATTGCTAGTGACAAGGTAGACAAAGGGAACAGACAGTGTGGAGATTCAAAAGATAAACAAATAAATTAAAAGTTAAAAATGGGTGATCTGGTGTTTCGGACCTATAATAGTTAGAGCACGGGGTTTATACGCTCCAGGCTAAGCCTAGGCAACTTAGTGACTCCATCATGCAAAATAAGAATAAAAGAGTTGTGGTGGTGACAGAGCCAGCAGCTGTGGAGCTCTTGCCTTGTGTGCATGGTGCCCTAGGTTCAGATGCCACTATCATAAAATCATTGTTCATGATCCAGCCAAGCCATTCTGAGTGTGTATCTAAGGAAGCCAAAGCAGCACCCCAAAGAGATGCCTACTGTCTGCACACTTGTGTCCATTGTCATGTTAGTCATAAGGTACACATACACCTGTAAGTGCTGTGTATATGCCTTGGGTTATCACACTGAGCCCTATTAATGTGAACAAGGAACATATCTTAATAAAAATGAAATATCCCACACTACAGCTAATGATGTAGTTTGTGTGTTGATATGTATAAGGTCTGTGATCATTTGTCATGAAACAGATAGAGCCCCCACCTCTGTCCTGTGTTCTCCATGGGGAGCCTGACTGGTCCTGTGTTCTCCATGGGGAGCCTGACTGAAAGTTAGTCTGAGGAAATTCATGCTGTGGAAATGGGTGAGGAAGAGAGGCCCTGCCTCCTGCCCCTTAGCCAGAAGACTGACACTGGCTTCTAGAATGCCAAAGGCTCATCCATAAGTGTAAAGGAAAACCTGGCTGACAGTTAAACTCCAGGACAGAAGAACTTTGTAGGTAACTTGTGCATGACACATTATTTGTAAAAGAAACTATATTATTTTATCTTTGGTTTTTAGTCTATGAAACCATGTTTGCCAAGAGAGAAGACTGGCAAGGACTAGAAAGAAGTGAGCTGCAGAAATACTTCAACGACTGTGGTCATTTCCCCACCCAGACCCAGATCGATGAGTACTGGGACCTGCTCCACACACGTGAGTGCTGTTGCCTGCAGTCCTTGTCCTGCTTTCCTTCTAATATTAATCCATATGAAAAAAGGCAGGTTAAAAGAAATTAAATTGTATTTTAATTGGAGAGCAGAATGAACATTTCAGCTTTTACTTTAAAATATATATTTTGATATCTCAATAAGTTACATCTAGCTAAGTATGCAACTTATTTTTCAACTAATACAACAAATACTTAGGAAAGGCAATTTCAAATGAATTATTTTGACTCTTCGCTTCAGAGGATTCAAACACATAATGAAAAGGGAGTGAGGAAAGGAGGAACCAGGAGAGGTTCCATAACAGGACACAGTGCACAAGGCTGTGCCTCAGTGATGTATTTCTGGAAATTTCCAGAACCTCCTAGAATAGCAACATCAGTGTCAGAACTAAAACCTTCAACAGCAAGACCATGAGGGGGCATTTCATTTATAATAAAATTATACATAATATACTTAACCCACAAAATTTTAAAAATTGTTGCAAAAATGTTTCTCCTGGGTAGTTAAATTTGATACTGATAAGCAAATTCAGGTTTAAAGGCATAAATATAGTAAGCTAAAGCATTTTTCAATGAGAAAATAATTTCTTGCTTGGTGTATAGATCAGTAGTACAGAGTTTGCCTAGCATACACAAGGTCATGAATAAAGTCTCCAGCAATTCCAGAAAAGGCAAATCATTTTGTTCCAAACAGAAAACAGATAAAATGATAGAATTTTCTGATACTTTAATAATATATATCAAACAACATTTTTCTCATCTCAAACCAGTAAGAGGAAATATTGTCACAGGTATGAGAAATCTTAATGACTAATTACAAATTTTTCAGCCTTTTTTTTCTTCCCTATGCTTATTGAAGTCTAATGAACAAAACTGTTTGAGGAGTATGATGTGTTGTGACATGCCACATATTGCTGGCCAACACCACTAGCCAGCATATTGGTGGTTGTATATAGCATAAGGGCGTTCCCTTATGCATACATCTATATACATGTGGGAGGGAACAGTGAAGAATTCTACTCACTTAAAATGTTTTGAGTAAGCCATACAGAATTATTAATTTTTTCTTCTTCCCACTAAACTTGTTTTTAAATTATGCTGTTATAGTTTGGGTTCCTTATTCATTACATTAATATATGTGCCTTTTAACATTGTACCGATTTACCACTGGCAACATTTTCAGATTCAACAAATACATGAGATTATGTAGGATTTTTCTTTTAACATCTTAATCACTTCATTTAATACAGTGTCCACCAGTTTCATGTATGTTTTCAAAGTGATACAATTTAATTAAAACAACAAGTCTGATTCCTTTGTTTACATAGACTATATTTCTTCATTCACTCCTCTACTGATGGACACTCCTCTACTGATGATTTCATGTCTTGGCTATTTAGAACATTTTCACAATGAACATAGACTGAGAAAGTTCATGCTGTGGAAATGAGTGAGGAAGAGAGACTCTTTGGTATCTCTTTGCCATATGATGATTTAATTATCTTGTTCAGAATAATAATAGTTTTGTTTGATTTGTTTTTTAAGAGTTCAAAATTGTTTTCTATAATGGTTGTAGCAATCTACATGTCTACCTAAAGTGTTTCCACATCTGCAACATTTATCTCTTGTCTTGTTGGTGTGTTGTGGTTATACATTATATATTATAAATTATAGCATGTGTGCAGTAGCATTTCAGTGTGCTATTGATTTGAATTTCTCTGATAATTAATGATGTTGAGAATTTTTTTCTTATTGTTGGTTATTATAAATTTTTTTAAATGTCTTTTTGTGTCCTTGCCTACATTTATAATTGAAGTTTTTGTGGACTTAGGTTTTTTCATGAGGTTTTGTTTATTAAACCCTCTTACAGATACAAATTAACAGTATTCTTCCCCTCTATGGCTACCATTTTAGCCTGCTGGTTCTTGTTTTTTCCATGTGTCAGTGTGTTATTTTGATGTAATCTTACTATTTACTTTATATTTTTGTTGTTTGCTTTGGGGGTGTGTGTTCAAAACATCCCAGCCAATCATATTTAAGACAGCTTTGTCCTCATGCCATCACCTAGGAATTTCATGGTCTGAGAAAATGACTACTGCATTTCTAGTGGATGATTTGTATATACAACACAGGCACACCTTTATTATTTTATCTGCAGATGTCTATTTTCCCCAGAATCACTTGAAGATGCTACGCTTTTCTTGTTGTATTCTTAGCATTGTTGTTGAGATCAGTTGCCTACAAATGTATAGGTTTGTTTCTGGACTATATGTCCTGTTTCATGAGTTTATAATATGTTTTATGGCTGTCCCACATATCTTTGAAATCTATAGTCTATACTAATTTAAAATCAAGAAGCATAATGTCTCGAGTCCTGTTTTTCTTTCTTAATATTGTTTGTCCATTTGACATCTTTTGAAATCCTATACAAATTTTAGGTATGTATGTTTATTTCTAAAAGGCCATTTTAAATATTGAAGTGACTAAAATAATATCTTCTTGTGATTACTCCATTTTTGTGTCTGAGTATACACTTCTCAACCCTTTATTGCTTCCCAAGAGCTATGTTCATCTTGGCAACATATTTGGTATTGTCTTTGATCATGACCATGGTTCACATGTACTAACCAAAAAAATGTTTGTATAAGCTAAACATAAGCTAAAATAACTGATGAAAATAGAAATTAAATATAGTTGTTATGTTTTATGAAAATATAAATTAAATATAGTTGCTATGTTTTATCTGAAATAGCTATTATGTTCTGCTAAAACATATATTGCAAAGAACAATGTAATTGTGATCTGTGTGGTCTTTGGACTTTAAAAATGCTCTGCCCATGAGCTTTGGCAGCAAGAGTCTTTCTGAGGGCCTATCCTGCTCTTGATCATCTACTTAAAAAAAAAAAGGATCTAATTTGTCTTTATATGCATGGTGCTCTATAATTTTATGACCTATACTATAATAGTTTCAAAGATTACATTAAATATGAGTGTAATTTGGGCAATGTGAATGTATTTATAGTAATTCTTTCAATCCTTAAATGCAAAATTACTTTCTGTTTATTTGTGCTCATCATTTATTTTATTAATATCTTATTTTTCTCAATGTAAAATATTTCACTTTCTTGGTTCAACTTATTTTATTGACAATGGCTTACTTTTCTGATGTCATTGTAAGTAGAATGATTTTCTGCTGTGTGTGGCTTTTCACTACCCTGCCTACACTCTGGAAATAGGCTGTGCTAACAGCTCCTACTCAGCTTCCCTTGAATCCACAGACAAAAGACACACATAAATTTGTTCATTTTCAATTTGCCTTCTTGGCACAATTGCTGGGTGCTACTCTCTCCTGCCTGGAAAAGCAGGTCTTTATCATTACTCTTAGCTCTGTACCTCACACCTGCCCTAACTTTAGTTGATCAGTTGAATATATTTCCTGCTAAACATCTCTGACCACCCTTCTATAGGAGTGACCACAGCCCACTGCTCCTCTGGAGACCTCACATGGCTGCCTGGTGAACTTCCTCCTCCTCCACTGCATTTGTCTCCTTTTCCTCCATGGACCCAGAAGTTCTGCCTGTTCCTTTCACCCAGCAATTGACCTATGGCTTTCTTTATTGACAGATCAAGAACCAATTGGGGAATAGAACCTTAGCATCAGAACCACCCCTACAAATTTTAAAATTTATTTTTCTGATATTTTATCACTTTTGTAAAAAAAAAATCTTTATACAAATGACTGCTATGGCTATCTGACATGTTTAATGATGATGGAACCATAATTCAATCCAGGAAAACCAGTATTTTAGGATGTACTTTTTGATACAGAAAAGGTCGTCACAAAGGTTGGATAATTTTGAATATCAATACTCAATCTTGATTTTAGTTTTAAATTTCTCTTCCTTTTTCTGTAGGAAAATTTACCCAATTATTTTCACCTTTGGTCTTGGTCCACTGCTGTTGTACTGCTGTTACTATACTTAGAATTAGTTTTTCAGCTTTTTATGACTATTTGCTTACCTGTTGTCAGAGGGATCTGAATGACTTTAAATTTCATTGTCTATGACTAGCTGTTGGATTTTTTTAAACATTACAAAATACTGAATATAGAAAATGTGGAAAATATAATATATAAAACTTCCAATAAATTTCAGTTGTTAATATGTAAAATCTTTCTATCCTCTACTGTGCATATAAAATTTTAATGAAAAATCAGTATTTCTGCAAATTATTTACATGTCTGTAATTTTACTTTACAATATTCCTTTTTCCATAGGTTATACATTTATTCACATATGAGCATTTTAAAATGTTTTTACTGTTGTATATATAAGTTGTTTTATTTAAAATAATTTAATTTTAAAAATTAAATGCAGCAAAACAACTATTTCACAACTGAGCAGGTGTTAGTAATCAAAACATAAGATTTCCAGCTTAATAGCTTCACAGTGTGGTTTTATTTGCTGATTATTTTTGGGTGTAGCCATTGAATTATTGGAGTTTACTTCCTGGCTTGACGATTGTTTGGTAACTATTTGTGTTTAGGAGGCTGTTTATATCCTTCTTATTTTTTTTTCTATTCTAGAAAAGTCAGATATTTAGGCCATTGTATTATTGTGAGACTTAAATGAAATTATTCATCTGAAATATTTGACATTTGACTATAAGTTTTCAATAAGGGTTAGCTGGTATTTTTTGTTATTGTAGTTACTTTTTTAAAAATTTTGCTTTGAAGATGTTTAAATCTTGAATCTTATTTGTGTATTGACTCATTTCATAGAGAATTTAGACAATTTGCTTTTACAGATTTTATCTCTCTTGATAGCATACGAGTTTTCTGTCATTTGACAGAGAAGGACAAGGTGTAAAAGAGACTTCTGAATTTATTTATAAGACTGATGGTTTAAACTGAGTCTCTTCAATCTAAGTGATGGTTATTTCATCTTGTTTTGTATTTCAAAGGCAGTGATATGAAAACAGAATCACATGAGTTAGAGAAAGACATTGGCTATCAGACAAAGCTCTGTGGTGGAGTACTTGCCACTAGTATATGTGAGGTCCTAAGTCAAAACAAAATGGTGCCCTCTCCACTCCAACAACTACCAACAATGTGAGCAACTTTGCATTTTACTTTTTACAGACTAGCCTCAGTGAGTTTCATAATAAGACATATTTTCTATAAATGGTGAGTCTAATTAATAATTCTTAATTAGAATATTCAAAAAAGCATAAAGACCTGTGTTTTTTCAATTCTTAAGGTTAGGGAACTTTCTTTTTTTATTTATGTGTATTTCAGGGTGTGTACACATGTGTTTGGGGAGACATGTTCAGAGGCCAGAGAAATGCCCTGCTTTATGACTCTATTCTCTGTAGTGTAACAGTAATATTAATATAAATATAAGGAGTAAATTAATAGAGGGCTACTTTTCTTTATCCTAGTGAGTTCCCCAATAATGATACAGAGGGTCCAAGATTTATTTAATTAAGCTTTACTACACAATTCCTGGGCAGTCATTAATCTATTTTAGCCTTCCAAGTGAATCTGGCTATCTCCCAGCTAAAATATCTGAGATACATGCATTTTAGTATTGGACTGGACCTCTGGGCTTCAAATGTATTTTCCTATGATGTTTTCTTTTATTGACAGGGCTAAGAATAAGTGGTAGGCATTGTCTACACATACTTGAGACTGGGGATTCTTGACATAAACATTACAATGCTCTGTCGAGATTAAAGCAAGATATGAGGGCAGAGAAATCAGCATTTGAATAGCACAAGGATATTTTTTACACTAGGCACAAAAACATTGTACCTACACTGGAGCTATCTTTTCTCACTAAACTTGAAGTTCATTGTCTTTTAGTTAGATTGGTTGACAAGGAATTTCCTGTCCTTTTCTTGCTCCCTCAGTGCTGGTGTTATGGGCACACATCTCACTTTTTATGTAACCCCAAGTCAGGTACTCATGCTTGTCTGGGAATTATCCTTACAAGATGGACAAACTTTATCTTCTAGAAAACTGCCATGATATTTTTATTTTGTTTTATGTTTCGTTAAAATGCTCTGTCCCATTAAAGATTCCTTTGATGCTCACAATATGTACTGAAAGTGAAGTTAGCAATGGAAAAAATCAAAATCTTGGATAATTTATGGTCATTTTGTCACTCACATTATTTTCAAGAAAATCTGATTGTATTCATTACCATTGTCAGTCATTTTTATTCATACCAACTCTGATTGTGGGTGATAGCTTAATAGATGCAAGCTACATGTAGAACATTTAATCTAATTCACATGTAGTCAGTTCAACTGATTAACTTCTAGCATGTAATATCAAATAGTCAGATTCCTGAAAGTCTTTGCATCTCTAGGTATTTTTAACTTTCTGTCCTTCCTTATTCTTACTATGATGATAACAGAGGGATTGTAACTGAAGATATTACTTTGAAGGTTTTCCTCTGGGAGAGTGAAGTGTGCTTGGGCTTTACGTATGCTATTTTTAAATGTCTCTTCCTCTGTTCTTCAGGGAAATTTACCCAATTTTCTTCCTCTTTGGACTTTGTGCACTGCTGTTGTCATACATAGGATTACTTTTTTCCATCAGGGTTCAGGATAGTACAGAGACTGAGTGACAATGGGGGAGTCTGTATGGATCTGAGCTTGGCCTTCTGAATATATGTTATGATTGTGCAGGTTGGTGTTATGGTGGGACTCCTAACAGTGAGAATGAGGGTTGTCTCTGATTCTATTGCCTGCTTTTCAGACACTTTTCCTCCTCCTGGGCTGTCTTGTTCAGCTTTGAAATGAGGGTATGTGCCTACCTAGTCTTATTATAAATTGTTATTCCTTGTTCAATTGCTATTCCTGGGAGACCTGTTCTTTTCCAAAGGGAAAGAAAGAGGATCAAGTAACATATAAAGGCAGGCCTATTAAAATTACTCCAGACTTCTCACCAGAGACTATGAAAGCCAGAAGATGATGGACAGATGTTATACATACACTAAGAGAACACAAATATAGCTAGCCCAGGCTACTATACTGAGCAAAACTCTCAATTACCATAGATGGAGAAACCAGATTATTCCATGACAAAACCAAATTCACACATTGTCTTTCCATGAATCCAGCCCTTCAAAGGATAATAATGGGAAAACACCAACACAAAGATGGAAACTACACCCTAGAAAAAGCAAGAAAGTAATCCTTTAACAAAACTAAAAGAAGACAGCCACAAGAACAGATTACCAACTTTAACAACAAAAATGACAGGAAGCAACAATTACTTTTCTTTGATTTCTCTTAACATCAATAGACTCAATTCCTCAATAAAAAGACATAGACTAACGGACTGGTTACACAAACAGGACCCAACATTTTGCTGCTTGTAGGAAACCTATCTCAGGAAAAAAGACAGACACTACCTCAGAGTGAAAGGCTGGAAAACAATTTTCCAAGGAAATGGTCTGAGGAAACAAGCTGGAGTAGCCATTCTAATATCGAATAAAATTTACTTCTAAGCCAGGCGTGGTGGCACACACCTTTAATCCTAGCACTCGGGAGGCAGAGGCAGGTGGATTTTTGAGTTCGAGGCCAGCCTGGTCGACAAATTGAGTTCCAGGACAGCCAGGGCTATATAGAGAAACCCTGTCTCGAAAAAAAAATTTACTTCTAACCCAAAGTTATCAAAAAAAGACAAGAAGGGGCACTTCATACTCATCAAAGGTAAGATCTATGAAGATGAACTCTCAATTCTAAATATCTACGCTCCAAATGCAGGGGCAGCTACGTTTATTAAAGACATTTAAGTAAAGCTCAAAGCACACATTGCACCTCACACAATAATATTAGGAGACTTCAACACCCACTCTCACCAATGATCCTGGAAAAAGAAACAAAGCAGAGACACATGGACACTAACAGAAGTTATGAAACAAATGAATTTAACAGATATCTACAGAACATTTTATCCTAAAACAAAAGGATATACCTTATTCTCAGCACCTCATGGTACTTCCTCCAAAATTGCCTCAACAGATGCAAAAATATTGAAATTATCCCATGCATCCTATCAGATCACCACGGACTAAGGCTGATCTTCAATAACAGCATAAATAATAGAAAGCAAACATTCATGTGGACACTGAACTACACTCTACTCAATGATTTCTTGGTCAAAGAAGAAATAAAGAGAGAAATTAAAGACTTTAGAGTTTAATGAAAATGAAGGCACAACATACCCAAACTTATGGGACACAATGAAGGCAGTTCTAAGAGGAAAACTCATAGCCCTGAGTACCTCAAAAAAGAAAACTAGAGAGAGCATACACTAGCAGTCTCTCAGCGCACATAGAAGCTCTAGAAGGAAAGGAAGAAAATTAACCCAAGAGGAGTAGATAGCAGGAAATAATCAAACTTAGGGCTGAAATCAACCAAATGGAAACAAAAAGAACTATTCAAAGAAACAACCAAACCAGGAGCTGGTTCTTTGAGAAAATCAACAAGATAGATAAACCCTTAGCCAGAATCACTAGAGGGCACAGGGACAGTATCCTAATTAACAAAATCAGAAATGAAAAAGGAGATATAACAACAGATCCTGAGGAAATCCAAAACATCATCAGATTCTACTACAAAAGGCTATACTCAACAAAACTGGAAAACCTGGATGGAATGGACAGCTTCCTAGACGGATACTACCAGGTACCAAAGTTAAATCAGGATCAGATTAAGGATCTAAACAGTCCTACTTCCCCTAAGGAAATAGAAGCAGTCATTAATAGTCTCCCAACCAACAATACCAGTGACTGTTCGTTCTCATTAGATCAAATCAATTTGGCTTTAAATGATAGCTTGTTAGGAAAAGATAATTTGTATTTGAACATTTTAGTATTTGTTCAGGGATTTGTATTCTTTCCAGAAACTAGTTCAGTAGTTATACTTTTCTTGAAAAAGAGAATGCTTTGAAGAGTGGATGTAGGCAAATGAACAGAACATTTAGCACAAATCTGAAGGTCAGAAATGAGGCAGTGAAGATGATTTAGACATGTGGCTACAGTTAAGAAAATGTTACATCTTCCAATAACAAGCAATGGGAGTATTCCTTCAACAACCATTCTCATGCCAGCGAGCTGAGCCACCTGACCTGTTCTGATGTGAGCTTATTTAGAGGGATTTGGGATGTTTATGTTATTTAACACTAGCTCGCTGAGGAATAATTGGATGTCAGCACATCTGCTAATGGCTCTATCCCTAAGTCCTGTGTGACTACGTGTATCATGATCCAGTTTTCTAGCATTGGGTACTTGCTGATGCTTTCTGCCTTGAGAGAACATAACAGTGAAGTGAAATACCTATAGTTTTGATAAGAGAATGTTTCTCTTGGTTGTTTATGTGTGTGTGTGTGTGTGTGTGTGTGTATTCATACATAAAAGCTAGAAGTTGAAGTTAGATCTCATCCTCTATCACTATGTACCTTATATTTTGAGACTTTCTCATTGAACCCAGAGATCTCCATTTTGCTAGCAGGTGCCCAGGGTCTGCCTGTCTGTATCCTTTCTGTACCAAGGCTATTGATATGTGTGTGGCTGTTTCTTGCTTTATGTAGAAGCTTGGGTCTGAATTCGGGTCCTCATGCTTGTGCATTGAACTGTTTACCATTTTCCCAGTATTGCCCCCACCCATCCAATATATTTTTGATGAAACTGTTATTTATAAATACATTCTAGAAACTACTGTTCAACACTATAGGGACAGTCACATGTAACTGGACAAATGCAGCCTCCCAAGTTTTATTCATAAATGCGCTGAGTGTGAAGATGATACAAGTGTTAATCATGGCTTCAATCTGGAGATCAGAGAAATTATAGAGAAGCTAAGGAATGAGTTGAGGAAGTGTTAACTAGATTGAAAACAAACGCAAATGTCTGTAAATAGAAGGAGGGTAGTACAACATAAAATTTTCCAGGAAGCTGGTTCCTCTGAGTAGGAGTATATGTAGATTTGCTGGTTAAGTGGAAAGGGCACCACGTTACTGTAACTTCTGGATAAAAGCAACAAGAACAACACCTGCCTGTCCTTTACTGGGACACAGTTGATGGTGGTTGCTTTGCTCTATAGGGAGGCTTTTTATTGTTTTGAACAGTTTATTCAACTAACATCATCTGTCAACTGAAAAAGTAAATGCTTCCAAATGTATAATCCAAATACAATTTTGGATGTAAATCAATCATGTTCCAGTAGGAATTACTTAGGCATTTTCCCTTAAAGCTGTGCATTCCTAGAGAGACTCAGCACCAGGCACTTGGGAGCAAATAATAACCCTAAGGATATCTGACATCACTTTGTTTTAGTTCCTCAGAAGAGTATAACACCTGGGCAACATCAAGGACAGAGAAAGACTCTTCCCTTTCCCTACTTCCCTGCCCTACCTGTCAGTCATGTAAAGTGCTGCTTCAATTAGAATAGTATCCGAGTTAGCCACTCTGTAATTTGTAAGAGTTTGAGTCTTTTATAATTTGTGTTGAAATATTGGAACCATTGTTACAGAAGCTACACAGAGAATTTGGTTAAGTTTTGTAATAGCACTTGACATTAGTTGTTCTTCTAAAGCCTGCTTGTTTCCTTTAAGAAAAAGGAGGAACACTGGGGATGAAGAATGGGGTAACATCAACAAAAACGGTACATTCATGTCTGTAAGCCTCTTCTAGGGCAAAGAAACCCACTAATATGCCTCTGTTTTCTGTGCTCAAATGACAGAAATATAAAGACTGTAAACACCCTGGTAAGAATAGCTTTGCTGTACAAGGTTCTGACTTAATCTAAACTATTTCATCACAAATTCTTAAAAGTTTTATGTAGCATAATTAACTTAATTTTATAAACACAGCATTGAAAAAACTTATCTCAATCCATTACCCATAATGAAGTGACAGCTTCTGGTGTTTAGAACAGTTTTTAGTGTTTTAAAGTCCAATGAATTTTGTACTATTCATGCAGTCCACTTCTTAAGTCACATTAAACAATGAACATTTTTTGAAATCAGGCTTTTAAAGAGCTTTATTCTTTGCTCAGTAGTGCATCATGAGCCTCCAAGGCTGTGAAGCAGATCATGTGTTATCTGCATTATTAGTGATACTGAAATGAAATGAAAGCAACCTATTGCGGTTGGTAATCTCAGTGCCCTACTGGCCAACTGTTACTATTGAAGGCTTAGTTCCTCCAAGTTTACCTCTAGAGCGATGGTGCTGTGGTAGGCTATAAGAGTGTCATTGTAGAATATTGATTTTCAAAATTTAAAACTGTTTCCTCATTGAAATCAACATTGGAATGCTGTTACAGTATAAATCTTACATTCCATGCTGACTTCTGTAGAGATATTTATAGGGCAAGCTTCCATGGGGAGTAGAGTTTTAGGCACTAAATCATGCTTCTATTCTAAAACTGTTGAGTTTTTATTTTTTTAGAAATATTCTTGCCAATGATTTCTCATCTACGAATTGTGATGTATTTTTAGTAGGAGCATGGACCATTGTTTAGTTGACAGTCTTCGATGGTTGGATGCAGATGAATCTATTTTCGTATGCATCTGTCTTCTATTGAGGTTAGCACAGTTATATACATTAGCGTATATACCTATATATTATTATAGTAACACTAAAAGCTTCCCATATTGAAGAGAGATCTTAGAATTTTTTCCCATTTTTGGTATGTAACTCACAGCATTAATTACAAAAGACTCCCAATTTGGTATATGCAAAACACTTATTGGTCTAATTTCTAGCATTGTGATTTCTATGTAACAATAAAGATTTAATAAGTGAATTCTAACCAAGGCTTTACATATTACTCTTTAAATAAGTTTAAAGTGAGAGCCAAGAGATTTGATGGTAAGAGAGTTAAGACCTCTAGATTTTTTAAAGTAAGAAAGAAATTTGAATCTATTAAAAGGTGTCCTTTATACTATTATACTCGCTCATTGAAATTCTAGGAGGAAAAGTGCTGGATCCTTCCATGTACTTTTTGGTATAATGAACTTCTTGCCTTTTAAAAGTCTATAAAATGAAAGAATTATTATTTCTGGTTCCATTAAAAATGTAGGAAATTGATTTATTTTGATATGAAAACTTTCAACTCTGTAAGTGATCTCTACAAGTTTCCTTTTATAATTTAATAAGGTTTTCTAAACCTCTTTCCCTATATATCTTTTAATACTTTGCTAGATTGATTTCTAGTCACCTTATTTTTTTTTGCTGTGGAAATATGAAAGAGGATCTGTTCTCATGTAGCACTCCTCTGACTGGGTTCTGAGTAGGCACATAGATGTAATCTTTAAATTTCCTTTTTATATAACTCAAATATGTTTAACTATTTTCATGGCATTCTCCTGGTCATTTTGCCACATGTACAATGCAGTCCAGGCACCTGTCCTGGTTATTCTGTCATGTGTACAATGCAGTCCAGGCATCTGTGCTGAATTCTGTTCCTTTCTCACGTCAGCTTCTGCTTTCCTCTTGCTCATTCTACTTCAGCCAGGAAAACAACTTGACTTTTAAAAATGCATTAATTCTTCGCACTTTCCTCTGCTATGTAGAATTACCTTCTCTTATGGATCATTTTGTGAGGCTTTGACTCACATTTGTAGTTAAATATCAACTGCTCTTCAGGACCTTTCTCGACCTCCATCATGAAACAGCCCACCACATACCCTCTTCCCCTTTCCTTGCCCCACTTTAATAGTTAATCTTTTATTTTGATATATTTTATATTATTTATTTTTAATACCAGTCTCATCTACTAGATTATATATTACCATCATGCCTTTCTTTCTATGATCACTGCTTATGAATGAGTTCACTATGGTAGAATCTTGCATATGGAATGAGGAGGAGGGACTGAATTGCCAATGACAAGAGAATAAAAGGCATGTGATAGTTCTAAGATGAAAAACATGACCCGAAAACTCCCTTTTCCTTCCTCTAAAAAATGTGCAAGAAAAAATTTAAAAGTAGCCTGCATTTCTCTATAGTATAGGGTAAAAAAAACTAGATTGTCTACTTATGTTTTTTTCTTGCCTTGACCAAAACACCTGTTACAAGCTTGAAGCATTTGAAGCACTTGTACAGTATTGTGCAGATGATACTTTACTTTCCAAATGTTCTGTTTGGTTGATGCGAGGGATGATTTTGGGCAAGAAGATTATCTGAGATTTAGATCCAGTAGAAAAACACAAAAACAAAAGGCAATAACTTAATTAATGAATATGTATCTAGCTGTCATTATCTATTCTCTATTTAGCACATACATATTTGTAGTTATATCTACTGACATCACAATCTACAATCTATTCTAAAGTCTGAGAGTCTCTGGGCTGAGAAGTATTGGTACCAGTTTCACAAATCTTGTGGATTATTTTCTTTTATGTTACATAATTAACTCTCACATTTCTGCTTTTGGGAGTGGTAAGATCATATTCTTGGGAATGTATTAACAAAGTTTATTTTAGAAGCCTCTTTTTAACAAAAGCTTTTAAACTTGATTCATGTATTTAATATAATTGATACTACTTGAATTGATGCAAAACTCTTATACTCAGGAGCAGCAATAATGAAAGAAGCTATTCTCTTGATAACAACAAGATAAATCTATGATATTTTTCATATGTTAAGATTTTACTAAAAATTATTTCTCTTTGTTTATGGGTAGTAGCATGAGTAATATCATCTCTTCAGAAGTAACATAGGCTTTCCTCTCAATTATCTGCATGATGTGTTGATTATGTGTAAAGTACTTTCTAACTCATAACAACCAGCAGGGAAAGATTGTAACAGACATATACTCCAACTTCTCTAAATGACATATACACTAACTTGAAACTATACAAAATGCTGTGCTATTTGTTACTTTTCTATTGCCATGACAAAAGACCATGACTAAGGCAACTTATAGAGGAGAGCACTAATTTGGGGGTTGATAATTTTACAGAGTTACAGTCCAAAGTCATGATGGTAGGAAGCATGGCAGCAGGCAGGCAGTCATGTTACTGGAGCAATAGCTGAGCACTTGCATCTTGAGCCAACCATTAGAATGTGGGCATAGGTGAGATTGGGACTAGTGTGGGTTTTGACCTCAAAGCTCAGCCCCAGTGACCCACCTTCTTCAACAAGGACATGACTCCCAATCATTCCCAAACAGTTCCACCAACTGGGGATTTACTTTAAAAGGAAAGACATTTACTAGATTCAATGCTAAAATAAAATAAATATGTAATTTTGCTTTTACAATATTGGAGAGCATTTGGGGGTGATGTGAAAACTTGGTACAGTGGAAACTCCTTTAGAATCACTGAGGATGACCCTAGCAATGACTTCTAGTAATGGGAGATACAGATCAGGAGTTTGCCATCTATTGTAGCCAGGCAAGTTGACCAGTGATAGAATTGGATCACCAACCCAGCCATAAAACCTTTGACCTACCTGTCCTTGCTACAAGATGTGCTGGGGCAATGGTGGTACAGAACCTGTGGGAGTGGACAACCAATATCTGGTTTAACTTCATCTTCACACAGTGAGAGAGAGCCCATGCCTGACACTGCCTGGATGGCCAGCAGCCAGAGACTAGATAACCCAGAGACCTAAGGTAGAACCAAACATGACTGGCCAAAATGTGTGTATGTGTGCGTAAAATTTTTAATGATGTTATACTATATTTATAGATTGGTATATAATACAGTCAGTATCAGAGAGCCTGCCTCTGGCATCTGGTGGAAATTGATGCAGAGACCCACAGCCAAACTTAAAGCAGAGAGGTGAGGAAGGGCAGAGAAAGCAGGTTGAATATCTCCATCTGGTCCTTCCTCTCAGAGCTCAGGAAACCCCACAGGACAGGGAGAGGAGGAATTCTGGGAGGAGAGGAGTTGAGGACACCTGGAGAACAAAATCTTTGAATCAACTAAGCAGAATTCATGGGACCTCACATCGCTTGAAGTAGCAACCTCAGAGCCTGCATAGGCTTGTGCTAGGTTGTCTGCCTATGCTATTGTTGTTGGCTTAGTGTTTGGGGGGACTCCTTACAATGGAGTAGGGTGTGTCTCGAACTTATTTTTTGCCTGTTCTTAAGTTTCCTCCCACTGGATTTCCTTACCCAGTTTAAATCTTTTTATGCTGTGCTCACTTGTCTTAGTCAGGGTTTCTATTCCTGGACAAACATCATGACCAAGAAGCAGTTGGGGAGGAAAGGGTTTATTCAGCTTACACTTCCTTACAGCTGTTCATCATCAAGGGAAGTCAGGACTGGAACTCAAGCAGGTCATAAAGCAGGAGCTGCTGCAGAAGCCATGGAGGGATGTTCTTTACTGGCTTGCTTCCCCTGGCTTGCTCAGCCTGCTCTCTTATAGAACCCAAGACTGCCAGCCCAGAGATGGTCCCACCCACAAGGGACTCTCCCCCTTGATCACTAATTGAGAAAATGCCCCACAGCTAGATCTCATGGAGGCACTTCCCCAACTGAAGCTCCTTTCTTTGTGATAACTCCAGCCTGTGTCAAGTTGACACTCAAAACCAGCCAGTACATCACTTGATGTCCTTGGGAGGCCTGCTGTTTTTCTGCGGAAAGTCAGGCATTTATTTGTGGGAGAAGAGGTAGGGGAAAGTGGAGGAGTGGAGTGAGGGGAAGCTGCAGTTGGGCTAAATATAATGGTATTAGAGAAGAATAAATAAAAATTAAAATGGATGTTTGAATGAAAAGAAACTAATAATAATTTCTTAAATATTATGAAAGTTGCCAGTTTTTAAAAGTTCATTTTATGCAATAGGATTAGACCCCAGAGAAGAGACTACATACTGGCTATCATTCTGTCTTAGTCTTAATAATCAAATAATATTCCTTTTTAGTATTGAAGAATTTTTTTCTTATTAAATAGCTGACTTCTCCTGGCTCATAACAGAGACACACCTCCTACTGTTTATTTACGTTCCTATGAATGCATTGTTATACAAGATGCCTCAATAAAAAATGGTCACCAAACACTATGTTTTTGGTCACATTGGAAAATATTTTTGGCTGGCAGCAGGGCCAGTTCCTTTATTAGCCTGTATGTAAATCCTAATCTGATTTAATCTCTACCTTTACTTTCCCTTAAGCTGGGCTGTGCACGTCTGCTCTAAATTTGCAGAGTACTGTGTATAAAAGATTCAGCGTATAGGGAAGCTGTAGCTTCAAACCTTGACAAGCACAGCAAGCTACTCAGCAAAGAGCAGTAAAATGCCCTTTGGATATAAGCAAATAAAGTCAGTACTGTGAGACATCTGAGGCCAGCAGACACCTCAATGCCTTCAAAGGGACGCATCTACTATAAACCCACAAGAGATGACTCCTATCTACTACTACTAACCACACACTTTGATAAGCAAGTATTAGATAGCCAGCACAACAGCATCTCCACACACTTGTGACAGTGTTATTTTCCTTCCTGAAATTGTATTTAACTCAAGAAAAAAGAACATGGAATTATCTAGTTTTCTCCATCACTAATGGACAAATGCCACCTTCAGAATTTTTCTCATCCCACTGATTTTGAAGGAAAATAAGACAGTTTTCTGCTACTTGAATTCCTTAGGCTTCTCTCTAATTAACCTAATTCAGCTCATCCCTTGTCCCATTACTAAAATCTTCTGGGTTTTCTGAGGCAACAAGATAACCTTTTAACTGAGCTTTCCCAAATATAACAGAATTATATTTTTTCTACTTGATAAGATGGTGACAGGTACATATGGTTTTTTGCCTTTTGGGAGATAAGTAACTTAATGAAACCCTTTATTGCCTCAACTCAAAGGACTGGTTAGTGATGACTGATAGACTGTCAAGCCCGGAAGATTTTGGGGTTCTCGATACTGCCTCAGTTCAAAATGCTGAGTATCCCATAAAAAAATCAAGGTATTTTGTTAACCTGACTAGAAGTTTTTCTATTATATTATTTTTTCTAAAATACAACTCTTTGCGTTATTAATTCTTTGTATTGCTTTATTTATTTCCATTTCACTCAATTCAGCCCTGATTTTGATGTCCCCTCTCTCCCAACCCCCACATACTTTCTGGGTATGTTTGTTCTTTTAGAAGGCTCAAAGGTACATCATTAAGTTATTAATTTGAGATCATTAATTTTATATATATATAGGCCCACAGGGCTATAATCTTTTCTCCTAGGAGTGTTTTCATTGTGTCTCATAGGTTTTGCTATAGCATATTTTCACTTTCATTCAGTTCTGGAACATTTTAACTTTCCTTCCTGATTTCTTCCTTCATGTAATTATGATTCTATAGTGTGCTGCTTGGTTTCCATGAGTTTGTGTGCTTTCTGTGGTTTCTATTGCTGTTGATGTGTGGCTTTACTCTTTTGGGTTCAAATAGAATGTAATTTCAGTTTTCCTATATTTTTTGAGACTTGCTTTTTGTCTTTTTTTGGGGGTGTGTGGAGGGTTTCGAGACAGGGTTTCTCGGTATAGCCCTGGCTGTCCTGGAACTCACTTTGTATACCAGGCTGGCCTCGAACTCAGAAATCTGCCTGCCTCTGACTCCTGAGTGCTGGGATTAAAGGCATGCACCACCACGATGGTCAGTTTTTATAGAAGATTCCACAGGATTCTAAGAAGAATGTGCATTTATTAGTGTTTGGTTAGAATGTCTATTGATATCTGTCTGGTTCATTTGATTTATAATGCTACTTATATCCAGATTTCTTTGTTTAGTTTTTTTTTCTTTCTGTATTACCTGTCTATCAGTGAGCATGTAGTATTAAAGTCACCCACTAGCTTTGTGATGGGATCAACCTGTGGTTTTTAGATCTTGCTGCATAAACTTAAGCAAGCTCTCCTTTGAATCTTATTCTTCTACAAATATAGAATGACACATAACTGAAAACAGTAGGCATTTACCTCTCATGTTTCTGTGGTGGGCTGTCCATCAGAAGACTAGCAAAGTGGACACCCAGTGAGTGATTGACCTCTTCCTGGTCAAAATGCAGGAAAAAACTAATAGTGGGGTTCCTAATATACAACATAGTCCCTACACCTAGGGCTCAGAGAGCACCACAGAGTGGGGTGGAGAGATTGTGAGAGCCAAAGGACCAGGGTTCTGCTATGAGATACTGTCTTCTGTATATGTCAGGGAAGCTACACCCATGGAATCTCAATAATATGTTTCCTAAACAAGACCTGTATATTGATAACACCACTTGACATGCTAACTTAATTAGGGAAATCTTATAATTCCCAGCTCCTGATAAAGAAGCATGTAAAATTAATGGCTGCTGAGAGTTGGAGAATCTCTCTATCCCCATTAGGTTACAAAATTTCAAGGGGTCAACCCTAAGCACAATCATATGTAAGCAACACTAACCAAACTCGGCCGGTTTTATGTATGTATACAATATGTATTAGTGTATATTCATGTGTGAGTTGTGTGTATTTGTAACATTAGTAGTTAAAAAAGATGGGGTCTTATTTTGGGGAGGTGATGACATTGGAGTAGGACTTGGGGTGGGAGAGGTAAAAATGGTGTAAATAAAGTTCATACTCACATATGAAATTCCCCAAAAATCCATTTAAAAATGCTAGAGATAAAAAATGGCATAAGATTCATATGGGTGGGAAGTACATAAAACAAACAAACAAATATGATAGAAAAAAATGATACAGGATCAATTTCCATCTTTTATACCTTATTGAATATTTTTCTTCCTTGTGATTGATTGAAAAGCATAGTTACAATGTGCTTGGGTTTCTAGAAGTTTACATAATACAGTTGGCATACCTTAATTTTTATTTTAGTATTATTTCTAATTAATATTGATCAGCCCTTTGAGCCTTTGACAACCTATGTTCTCTTTGGCTGTGAAATCCATGTACTGTGATTATGTGTCAACTTAATTCTCCGTCCCAAAACCTCTTAATATTCATCAAATATTTGATTAACATGGTCTAATAAAGCATATAGCATGCAGAAACATGGAGCTTAACACCACCATGATTTTTACTTCTATCTCTCTCATTAACACTGTGAATTGCTTCTCCAAAATAATTAAAACCGATAATTGAATACACTAGAATAACTTTAGAACATTAGTTTAATTATTCCAGTATTTTCATTTGGAAAGACTACATTATTTGTTACAACTTTATGCATAAATGTGCCCAACCCCATCTTTCATTTTATTTCAGACTTATTCTTTGAGAGTGGATTTTTGTTTTGTTTGCTTGTTCTTACAAGAGTTACTAATGGCTCTAAAACTATGTTGACAATAAGACTATAATGATGGTTTAGGCACTATAAATAAGATACTAACTGTAGAAGTCTCATTCACCTTCAGAAATTAACTCATTATATTAACAGGCAACTTTTCTATTTTTTCAATGAATATGTTTGCCAACATTTTCAATTATTTTATATTCATTATCAGTAAAATATAAGACGTGAACTCATATTTTTAAACACTCTACTTTTTATACAAAAAGACACTAACTTACTTCCTCTTCTAATTGTAAGCTTTAGGGTTCCCTGGTGAATTAGAGTGTGTTTTGGATATACACAATTACTAGTCTGCACCAATTTTAGGTTGGGTGTGGCATCTAGGGCATAGCTCAGCTATTTATATAGCTGAAAATAACTAGAGGTCTTTTGTGGACTGGGAAATAGAAACCTAAACAAGATATTTTAAGTGTTTATTAAATATCTCTTGTTTATATTCACATAGCTACCCAAGTAATCATGCTATAGGAAGCTGAGGGAATCTTTATTAAAACCATTTTAGTTCAGCTTTATGAGATAAAGTTATTCAGATCACCAAATGACTACAGTGACTTCATTTTTTTGGAAACATATATTTATGTGAAGCAGCAAATGCCTCAGAGGAAATTGCACAATTAATATTTTAGGAGGTCTAGGGTTCACACAGTCAGCAGTAATATGAGTTGGTTGGGTCATAACTCACAAGAATACTTGGATTTCATAATTGGAGGTTTTAGCTCCAACTTAACAGAACAATTCTATGGGCCAAATAGCATCTGGTGAAAATACTCAAATAATTTACAAGAAAAATAAATTAAATCTAATATGAAAGGTCAAGAGCCCTCCATTTGAGAATTCTTTCATGTTAACCTAAATAAATATCTGTAATAAGCAGTTTAAAAAATGCCACTAGCCACAATCCATAGAGCCAGATTTCTTAGTTCAGATTCTGAAATAGAAGCCATATGACTAGTTGATGAAATAGTATTCTATTTTGCTGAAATATCCATTTCTAAGTCATTTTTTACCTTCCTGTGATGTTTCCAGTTCCTGATCTTACAATTCCACCACAACCACCAGACATTGTGCACTTACACTTTCAAAGAGAAGTTATCTTAGAAAGTAGAGAACTTGATTTACTTTCTGGCTAATTGGAGCTTATGGTTCCCTGGAAACTAAGTGACCTATATGTGTCACACTGTCTGAGACCTAGAAAGGATCTTTTGGAATGGTCTTATTCTTGAAAAAATGTTTATGATTTCATGTGTTGCATGACTGTAAAGTAATGGGAACAGGGAATTGTGTCTGTCATTTTATTAAGTTTCCTACTACCTAGGACATAGCATGTACAAGGAAGATAGACAATAAGTAATGATTGTATACATGCTTTGAGAGGTATTATGGCCACTGTGGTATTTTGCAGCAAGATTTATTTCTTTCATCTTATTTTTATTGAGTACATGTTTGCATTAGCCCCTGAGAACAGAAAAGAGGACAAACCTTGCTTCTCTACTGTAGACAATACTATCTATGACAGGAAAGGATGTCATGTGGGGAGGGTTTAGAGTGGTGTCATCAGATCAAACCTGAAGATCTCATGAAACATACTTCCTAATCTAAGTAGTCTATTCAGTTGATATGTGAAGAAAGAATGCAGTTTGCCTAGCTAGGACATAGAGTGGGCTAGAGAAAAAAAAGACATTTAATTGACATGTCTGAATGAAATAGAAGACAGCAAAGATGACCCTTTGTCATACCATGGGTCATGCTGGGAGTTTGGGCTTTTTCCATAAGCCATGAAGGAATGTTTTAGGTAGGAGCCCAAAATATTGAATGAAAAATGCACTCTGATTATATAGTATGGACTTAGCAAGTTGTTTTCAAGGGATAAAATATATGAAGGAAGAAATAATTTCATAGGGATGAAATTTGACAGATACTGATACACAATTGATAAATTGAATGGATACTGTCACCCATTGTTGTAGAAATTTTTAATCCTAATCCAGGATTTCTACCCTGACTTTGACCATTTAGTTCCTGGATAAAAGATGTTCACAACTTTGATATTTACAATAAGCCTTAAACAGCACAAGAGCTGGGCAGCTCTACCCTCTATGCTATAAGATTCTACTTTCATATTGATAACCCCAAGTTACTACTTACTATGTTTCTGGGCTGCTCTTAACTCCAATTGGCCAGCCCTCACTTCTCGGGTTTTCATGATTCATTTAACCCGTGGTGGCTTCTTTTCCTCCTTCACCTTCTTTCCTGCTCATTGTTCTCCAACCCCAAGCTCGGAGATCCTAAACCCCACCTATGTCTCTTCTGCCCAGCTGTTGGATGTTACATCTTTATTTACCAATCAGAAATAACTTGGAGGGCAGGGTCACATAGCCTTACTTGGCTCTGGGACCCCACACTTAGCATTACAATAAACAGTAAGATCAAACTTCAAAGTCCATGATGTTGTATGGAGAACAAGTACTACCTGGCCGTGTAATGAGGAAGGGACATTTCTATGAAACTATTATAAAAGACCATGACTATAATTTGACCATGAAGAAAACAAGGAAAATAAAAACTCAGGGATATTCTATAAAATCATTGACTCATGCAATCATGAAAAACAAGTAAAGTTTGAGAAACTATTACAAACTAGAATGACATTTTAAAGACACAATGGTTTGTTTTAAAAGAACATATTACAGACAACCATTTTCGATACTAGAACAAAAAATAAAACACCAACAGAAAAGTTTACAAAATTTGAATGAAACTGAGAAGTTAGGTATTGGTATAACATAGGTGTTTGTTTCTTAGTTTAA
The DNA here is from genome assembly GCA_902729485.2 of Mus minutoides. Lineage (NCBI taxonomy): Eukaryota > Metazoa > Chordata > Mammalia > Rodentia > Muridae > Mus > Mus minutoides. Next base: position 1,686,124 of record LR749499.1, on the reverse strand, counting down.
AAAATATATTGTGCTATAGGAAGATATGAAATCAAGAGAAAGACTGACCTAAGTCATACATATTAAGCATCTGTATTATCAGTACAAATTTTATATTATTTTGCTTTATATATAAAGTAATTATAAAACAAAATGTTTGTTTTCACAGCTCCAAAATATCCGTAGAACTACCTATTAGATATTCAATATTTAACTTTAATATTTGGGACTTAAATATTTTAAATTCTGTATTATACCCAAAGCCCTTTATATTGCATTTATTTATACTATGTATATAAATTTTTACCTGCAAGTATGTATTCGCAACCTATGCATGCCTATTGAATCTCCTAGAACTCTAGTTAGAGATGGTTTTGAGCCATCATGTAAGAGCTAGGATTTAACACAGGTCTGCTTCAAGATCAACGAGTGCTTTTAACCACTAAGCCCTCTCTCTAGCCCCAAAAAGTTTTTATATTTTTTAAGAAAAAAATAGATACATGATTAGAATAATACATAATTATACCTTTATCAGAGAAGAGAATTAAGACAATTAATAAACATTCAACTACAAGCAGAAGTCAGGGTTATGCGACTAGAGAAGTAAATTGGTGGTTGAGTACATATTGCTCTCCCAGAGGACCTGAGTTCACTTCCCAGCACCTATGTCAAGTCACTTAAAGCCATCTGTAATTCTAGATCCGGAATTTCAGAAAACCTCTTTTGGCTTTCATGTATACAGTACGGCTATATGAACACAGTGTGGACATGCATGTGCGTATGAGTGCAGATACATATGTGTGCACGCATGCGCGCTCGCACACATACACAAACACACACACACCACCACCACCACCAACAACAACAGTAACACAATATAACTTTTACTTTTCACCATTTAAAAAATTAACAGGATTGTGTCTCCAGTAGGGATTCTAAGAATGTGGCATTATCATAGATTTCTGGTAGAAGATTTATTATGTTCTTAGTGGAAATCATGTTGGTATATGGTACACATTTTCCTTGTGAGTCCACTCCTGTGAAATTATCTATAAAAACAAAAGTTCACAGTAATAGTATCCAGTTAAGTACTCACATTGATCCTGGTGGTGTGGTTGTGGCAGCGGCGACAGCACTCCTTGCCACCTGCCACTACAATGTTTAAGGTTCCTGAATGAAATAATGAAACATACACACACACACACACACACACACACACACACACACCCTTTATATTTTGATATTCCTAAAATATCTCAATGCCTGGGCCACTTCCACATGGAGATGTGGCTAATTTACCTCCCTCCGATATTCCCAAGTTATTACTTACTAAACTCTATATTCCATCTTTGCTGCCCTGGTTGAATTTTATACATTTAATGATCTCTCTCTCTCTTTCTCTCTCACTTTCTCCCTCCCGTGTGTGTGTGTGTGTGTGTGTGTGTGTGTGTGTGTGTGTGTGTAGGCATATAGATCTTGCATATTATAGTGACTGTCTCAAGAGGATGTGAGTACATACATTTTATTTTTCTCTACTGGTGATCAGACTTTATCAAAACTTTCTTTGTTGTCTTTGCATTATATGTTTATCTTGGTTTTTCCAGCTCTTTTTTTTAGTTAATAAAATAATCTAGAACATTGTTATGCCAACTTATTTGCCAATTAAAATCATTGCCTTAGCTGTAGCTAGACCCTGAGTTCTGTAGCGGCAGCCAGGGAGATGATGGTAAGAAAAGATGGGGCAGAGAGGAGAGACATGGTCATTTATTTACTGTCTCGTGTCCCTTTCCTCCTCATTGTCTTGTTGCTTTTGGTTGTACTAGTATTACAACAAAGAAGATAGAAGAGTGCCACAGACCCTCTTAGGCCCCTTGTCTGAGTGGCGAGTTCTCTGGAGCAAGTGTGCAAGGATTTGGCGAGTGACAAACAGATTCACAGAAGAGAGTATGGATCTGAGTGTAATTTGTCAAATTGAACATCAGACTTTTTATACAGAAGAAAATAGGGGAGTTAGGTAACACATTGGCAAGGTGTTACCAGATGCTTAATGACTCTTACACAAAGCAGAGGAAAGCAAACACAAAGACTGGCAGGAATTGGGCAATAAAACAACTGAGACAAAGTCAGCTCTATCTAAGGTCAGCTATAGTATTAGAAGCCAGGTGTGAGGTCTTAACACTCCCAGGGCAAGGGCATTCACACCCAAGTCATGGTTCTAATTAAGGAGTTCCGTTCTAGCTAACCTTCTCATGAATAACACAATACTCTAAAACCACAGTCCAATCTACTTCCTAAACCATTGTAAATTCCTGTGTATGGGAGTGACTTGGCTTTTCTTCTAAGTGAATAGTGTGGAGGGACTTTCTACTAATAAGTAATGTAGTCTGTCATATGTAACTATAATAAGAATTCTAAACTTACATTGCTAAGCTTGCCCTGAGATTTCTAACTCTATGTAGTAGATAGTAATGTCTGATTTATTTCACTATCTCTCTTACAATAGTAAAGGCAATTCTGAATGTCACTGAATAGGCAACATTTCTTTCTGAATTCCAAGCCCAGGGTTGGCTCAAGGACCACCCAGGGCATTGATAAAGGCCAGGAAGCAAAGCTCGATCTTGCTGTTCGCGCATCCCACGAATCACGAGAAACCTGTCTTGATGCAATACTGCAAGAGGAATTTTAATCGGAGCTCCAGGATGACCCTGTATCCCATGCAGGGGACAGGGGTTCGACCACGAGGCTCGAAAATTAGGAGCTTTTATAACAATGGGGTAGGGGGGTTGGGGAAATTGGCGAGGTTTCACATGATTGGCTAGTTTAAACATCAGCAAGATACCTAGGTAGCTAACTCTAAGAGACAAGGGGGGGAAGGGGGAGGTAATCTACCTAACAATTAAGTCATGTGCTACCTTAGGCAACCTCCTGGGGCGTTGAGACATTCCACAGAGGTCCCTGTGACATTCAGAGGGCGTTGGCTATTCTGTGATTGTTCCAGGAAAGGCTTGCCCCGTAGCTAGGGCCATCAGTTAGTTTAAATTTCACTTTCCCTCCTGACACAAGGGACTCTATTTTGTCTTTGGTTACGTACTACTCTTTCAACCATACATATTAATAAAAACAGAATGTCCCTCTTTCGAATGTGTGGTACTATATACATTGAGAGAAGAAGAAGGAGTAAATTGGAAAGTGTTTTGGTGATGGTTTCAGGATGGTTTCAGGATATTGTTTTTTTGGAACGATTTTTTTTTTTTTTGTGACAAAATTTCAGTAAGAATTTCAGTGTATTTTTATATGAGTAGGTGAGACCTATAGAGCCAAGTCTTTCATTAATTAAATTTGTTCTTTGGCCATTTTGTACATGTATATGATGCATTTCCAATGCTCTCATTCCTGCCTTGCCTTATCTGTCTTCTTCCTGTCTATATCTACTCCTATTCCCAGCTAATTCCTTTCTCAACTTCATTTCTTTATGTGATCTAATGAGCTTAATCAGGGTTATCTGTGTGGCTATGTGTTTGAAAACTATACATTGGAGTCTGGTAGCTCACCAGTGGGTATAAAGAATCAATCTATCAATAGCAAATACTAGACAGGGTTTGTCTTGTAGAGGCCCAATGCAAGTTAGTATACCTGCTGTAAGTTCATGGTTACAATGTCATGCTTAAAGATGATATTTTGTAGCCCTTCTTTCTATCTATGACTCATATTTTTTCCATCCTTTTCCCTACAGTATTTCCTGAACCTTAGAGTAGTTGCATAAATATCTCATTTAGGGTTGAGTTCTCAGCTATCTTATTCATAGGATCTTGGGAAGCCATGAATATCTGCATTCACTGTTTTCACTGCAAAGATAGGCTTCTCTGATTATTGCTGACATTTGTCTAATAGTTTAAACAGGGACATTTAGAAGAAAATTTGATGCTGTAGCTGTTTAGTTAAAAATCATAGTAGTTACTTTCACCCTTGGTTCTATGAAGTCCCCCAGAAGGGGCTTTTGACCAGGTTTATAGTACCACATTACTGGAGCTTGGGTTCCCTGCCCCAACTGACCTAGAATTCCAACTGGAACATGGTTGGATACCCTTCTATCTAAAAGTGATGCCACTATTGCAAATGTGGGCCCATCTTGTCAGATTTGGTATTATAATTCTTATAGTTCATAGAGAACTTATAGTTCAATCTTCATCTTCAATTTATATAAGCTAAATGTATGATGGCATGATACATTTTCTGTTATATGTGAAATCTCAAAAAAAGGGAACTATTAGGAATTCCCAACAACATATTCTAGCTGTTTGGAAGCTAGACAGTTGTGATCCTCTTTGATTGTTAGCTTTTATGGAGGTGTCCTACACCTGGTACTGAGACTTTTTTCTTTTTCTCCTTTTCTAGGAGCAGTACCATCCATGCATAGCATCTATCTTTAAAGTTTTTTAAGTATGGTTTTTACTTGGCTTACAAGAATGTTGACTTTTTCATGCATGTATGTAACAATAACAAAGGAAAGGTCCAGGAAGTTGAAAGAGAGTAGGAGGAGGAATGAGAGGAATTGTAATTGAGGAGGAGGGGTATAATGCCATAGAAAAAAATGAATTAAACAAAACAAAATGATCCAGATGAAGTGACAGTGTTGGTGTGGGGGAAGAAAAGAAACATGCTATATACCCCCACTGGAACATTAAAAAATAAAATGCCATGTTCTACAAAACAACAGGATAAAACAGACAATCTTCATCTTCAATTTATATAAGATAAATGTATGATGGCATGATACATTTTCTGTTATATGTGAAATCTCAAAAAAAATAACATGAAAATCAAAGGGAACTATTAGGAAAAAAGGAATTTAGAAATATTTGGAGGTGCTAGAAGAAATGGCAGTCAGACTCTGTTGCCTGCCTTTAGATCACTTTCCCATATTTGGGCTGTTGTGTCTAGCCTTAGTGAGAGAAGATGCATATAGTCCTACTGCAACTTGATGTACCAGGGTGGTTTGACACCCATGGAAGCCTTGCTTCCTTCTCTGAGAAATGGGATGGAGAAATTGGGGAGGGGGATAAGGGAGGGACTGGGAGGAGAGGAGAGAATAGGGCTGTAATCTGGCTGTAAAATCAATAAATTAATTAATGGGAGAAAAGAAATGGCAATCATAAGTCAGTTTGGTCAAAGTATGATTATGTTACAAGTATATTATGTATAAGTGCAACTATATTGCAATAAACCCCATTATTTTATTCAATATTTGCTAATAAATAGGCAAAATGTTAATAAGCACAGTACAGTTAATATTTCCATATACATAAATGTAATAAATGATAAAAAACTATTTCTCCCATTTTGTGGGTTACTTTTCCACTCATCTGTCCACTTTCTTTGCTGTACAGTAGCATTTTAGTTTCATAGAATTCCACTTGCCAGTTTTGGGTCTTATTTCCTGTGATCACCAAACTTATATTCTGAAAGTCATTACTTATTTCTATATGTTGATTCATACTCCTTATTTTTTTTGAATCAGAGAATCTGTCTTATGATGAGATCCTTGATTCATTTTGAGTTGAATTTTGTGCAGGATTGGAGATAATAACTAAGATTTTTTTAGTTATATTAGTAGCTCCTCTTTTTAAGTTTTGATAATAGATTATTTATCTATGCTATTGTGTTAGAAGTATGTAACATGGTTATATGAATTGAGATAGGAAGATGCACCCACTATGGGTGGTATAATTTACATATTTCTACCATATAATGTCACAGAATAAATATTTTCATCTCAAAAACCCAAGAGTAAGGATTCAACAAATGATTTAACATTCATGATTAGCAAAACTAGATCATTATCTCTAATTCTGCACAAAACTAAACAAGGGACTCTGAATTATATTAGACAGAGAAAGCAAGCTAAGCAATAAGCTCTTTGCTCTTGACTGTGTATGTAATATGATTATTTCTACAAAAAATTTTGTAACTTCCCTGATATGATGGACTATAAAGTGGAACAGTGAACTGAACAAACCCTTTCTCTTTAAGTTGCTTTTGTCAGCATTTCAATGAAAAGGAATCTGAGACATACCTTCAAATGATATTTCTGGAAAATTACCTAATATTCTGGATTCTTACAATTTACAGAAGGACAGCTTTTGTTTTTGTTTTTGTTTTGTATTAAAATATGCTTTACAATTTGATTGTGCATTAGAATCTTGTATAATAGTTTATTCTTTCTAAAAGCTTTGTATATTTAATTTCTCTTTCTCATTTAATACATAAAGGAAAATTCTAAAGTAACCTTGCTTTTGATTCCCCTTAATTATGAACTTCTTTAATTTAGATAATTGGAAGAATCATTGTTTTGGGGATGAAACAATGTCCTTGCTGTTTAGGCATCTTTTAAAATTAATTTTCTCAGCTTTCATAAGAGCTTTGGCTAGTGGATTGAGCTGTTCTATCAGTCAGATAATATCTTTTTTGAGATGATATTCTTTGGGTATCAATTTGATGGTGCTTTTGCTTATTCACTTGCTTATTTACTTGGCACTTCTTTACTCCCTTGTCCTCTAAATGAATTCCCAGTTTCTGACAATGCCAGTTTTTCTATTCATTGCTCTTAGTGCATTCAAAAGGTACAATTTGATTACTTCACTTTTCTTTACCTCAATATGCATGCTTTTCTTTTTCTTCTCAATGGATTACTCCATCATTTTATTTTACTTTAAATTTCATTTTATAAATGTTATTGTGAACACAAAGTCGATCTTAAAATTTTACTTTAGCAAATGACTTTGATAAACACATTTTTGTTTATCTAACACACACACATTTAAAAATTGTTCATTGAACGTCTGAAGTAAATCTAATAATTAGATGTATATGTGTGTAGGTAGAATATTGTCTAGATTGTTGCTGTAAAAATCCCTTACCACATCTTGACATTTTGACTGATAAGTGAGGTGAGGTGTCAGTAATCTAAAGCCACAGAAGACTTTCTTGAAGAGAAATTTCTTCCTTATTAAGCAAACCATTATGTTGGGATTGGCTTCTGGATAATGTGTTTTCTTTTGGCTGTCAGCTTTATGTCCCAGTCATCCTTCCTGGTACTGCTGACATTCCAGTCACTTATTGGTGCCTATATCTCATGTGCAGTCTCCCTGAGCTATGGATGTCATAGTGACAAGCAGGAGTCTAAGTGATCTGCTCCATATTAGCACTGCTGCCTTTGGCTCGAGTGTTTATTCTCCAAAGCCAAGTAGTGTTAGCTTCTCCTAAGGTTTTCTCCTTACTAATGATTCTGAGGTTTTGTAGCAGGAGGATTTTGGAATTGCTTTTTATTTCCTTTCTTAAATGTGATCTGCATTATTTTTATATTATTTACTAAAGCTTTTTTCTATATTGATGGAGCTTTTATTTATTGGTCAGCTTTCTCTGCATTTTAATTTATTTTTTTCAATATTGTATGGTTTATTCAGGAAGAATCTAAAGCAGGGTTGGGGAGTTGACTCAGAGATTTGAATTAAATGTGAAGAATGGATTTTGGATACACAGAAAACATGTAAAAGCTAGGCAGGTCTAGCAACTACTTGTTATTCTAACACACGGAACTGGAAATCCCCAGGACAAGTTAGCTGTCTAGATCGAGTAGTTGGAATTTGAAATCTCTGATTTCAGTTAAGGGGTCCTTCGTTCATAAACAAAATGGAGAGTGATAGAGGGGGACATCTATTGTTAACTTTGATCTCCAAATGCATGTGCTTATTCCTTATGTTTGTACCTATATTTACACATGTGTTTGCATATAAGTGATCATGCATACACATGCATATATGCCACATATATATGTGCTCAAAACTAAAAGGAATAAAATAAAAAGTATATGGAGCCATGAAAAGGTAAGTTATAGCTGTTGTTCATTACACCAGGAACTTTCTTTTCTATTAATTTACATAACTGCAATATCTTCTGCCATTTATGACGGTAGTACCTCACCCTCCTGATTCTGCTCTGTAATCATGTAAGTTGATTTTATTTATCAAACACTGAATATTTATAATGTTTTAGACACTAAGGATACCAAGAAGATTTAAAAATGCATTCTTCAGGATAGTTATAGTCTAGATGGCAGATATGGTTTATAACACAGGGAAATTAGCTTACTTATTCATCACTGGGGAGAATATGTCCACAGATTCTTAAAGAAGATATCTCAAAGTACCTGACTGTAAGCAAGAATTTGATCTGATAGAAACATGGAAGCTTTTCTTTTGGCCCAATTAGGGAGTTTGGGGGAAAGTCAATGAAGGACAAGCAGAAGTACAGAATACAAAGCGTGGAAGTAAGCTTTATTCCATGCTAAATACATTAAAATAGAATGTTGTCTTCCCAAAGTGGAGGATCATGACTTCTGTATCTCTCAATCCTCAGAAAAGTAGATTTTAGAAATAAAAGAGTCAAGAAAGAGTGCTGTGACTTTGTTTAATAATTTAGTCGAATTGAGGCTTATGTGTCTTGTCTATAGTTTTCTATTCATCTTACAGAGGAGCAGTAGCAAGTGAAGTAATAATGATCTGATTAGAATTGTCTCTCTGACCTTAGTTGGGCTCCATTCTTTCTCCCTAAATATGCACAAGCCATCTGCTGAAAAACCTGTCCCGGAATTTTCTCTCTAGATTGATGTCAACGTTTCCATGGTTTCTGGAATTCAAGCTTAAAAGGATTAAGACACCTTTTCCCTGCTTTAGACTTTTGGTACATTTGCAAGTTTGTATAGTTTCACAGAGTTCATCCTGTTTCCTCCTATCGTGGGAAATAAGTCCAAGACCACCAGAGGATACCTAAAGTTATAGAGTTCTGAACCACATAAACACTGTGATTTTGCTTTATATTTTCTTCATTTGAGAAGACAATATAAATGTCTTATAAAAACCATCAAATCATGAAAAAGGACTTACACATATGGCTTTCCTTCTTCCTTTTATTAAAGAATTATTTTTACTCTGTGAGAATTTTATGTATGCACACAATGAAATGTGATCTTATAGATCTCTCATTTCTGTTCTCAACCTTCCTCCCTAATCCCCAGAATATGTTACTCTCCCAACATGTACCCCTCCCAACTTTGAGTTCTTTTTTATAGTACTCTAAGTCCAGTTAGTATAGCCCATATGTGCATGGGTATAGGACCATCCACTGAAACAGAGAAAACTACCAATCGCCATGCTTTCAAAAAATAATGGTTCTTTCTCCTTGTGTTGGCTACTTTTATGTGGACTTGACACAATCTAGAGTCATTTTGGAAAAGAGAACCTTAAATAAGAATATGCCCACAAGATTGGCCCATGGAAAGTCTGTGGTGCACTTTCTTGGCTGTGGTGTGGAAGGGCCCAGCTTGCTATAACCAGTGCTACTCCTTGGCTGGTGGTCCCTGGGTTTATAAGAAAACAGACTAAGCAAGTTACAAAGGGTAAGCCAGTAAGTCGTATTTCTCCATAGCTTCTGCTTCAGTTCCTACCTCCAAGCGCTTGCCCTGAGTTTCTGCCCTAGCCTCCTTGGATATGAACCACAACTATAAGATGAAATAAACTTTTCCTCTCTAAGTTGCTGATGCTCAAAACATTTCATCACAGAAATAGAAACAGTAACTAGAATACTCCACAAGCAGCTATCCACTGCCAACCACGTCTCAGTAAGGGTGGCACCTAGAGAATGCACCCCCTGTATGTGCTGAAAATCCAGAGCATTCCATTCTTTTGATTTATACTATATTTCATTTTCATGATGTTCTCTAAGATTTGACAGAGTTGGATAGAGTAATAAGATGTCTTACCTAAGGATAATCCATCACAGAATCTCGTTCTTAGAATTTTGATCAGAGTCAGGCTTTACCTTAGGGCCTATGCTCTCCCAGCCATTGGCTTTTGACCAGACTTTCAGTACCAGGCATAGAATTCACTAACATTGATCAGGCTTTAACTACAATCAGAAAGTGATTAACTACCCTGTAATAATCTTGCCACTCTTGCACTGTGGCCATATCTTTCCTGGCAGGTTGTTAGGGTGGCACACAGGGTCCAGAGCTGAATAAGACTGATGGTGGGTTTTTTCCTCTAGCAGCCTACATACAAACTACTGCACAATGGAAGTAGCCAGCAGGGAGTAGGTTTCCCAGTCAATTTGAAGTTGATTTCTCTATGTTTTGCAGGCAATATTTATGGATGTCTTCAGCAAATAGTGTCTCATTATGTAGTTAAAGTGTGTAACCAAGAACATTGACATTAGCCTGCATTGTTTTGGAGACCTATGGAGCCTACAAAACTGAACATTTAGAGGAAGGTCTCTCATGACTTACACTGGGATTTTTGTTGAATAACCTATGTCTTCTGGAAGTGGCATTATTCACCGATGGAGGGTACCTCTCTTTGAATTTGTTTTTAAAGGTGTATTTTAAAATTAGCTTACTGATTGTTTCCATAGGAACTTTAGTTTTTATCTATTTAATTTTTAATTGGCTATTTTATTTATTATTTTTTTAGATATTTTCTTCATTTACATTTCACATGTTATCCCGAAAGTCCCCTAAACCCTCCCCCACCCCCGCCCTGCTCCCCTACCTACCCACTCCCACATGTTGGCCCTGGCGTTCCCCTGTACTGGGGCATATAAAGTTTGCATGACGAAGGGGCCTCTCTTCCCAGTGATGGCCAACTAGGCCATCTTCTTCTATATATGCAGCTAGAGACATGAGCTCTAGGGGTACTAGTTAATTCATGTTATTCTTCCACCTATAGGGTTAAAGGCCCCTTCAGCTCCTTGGGTACTTTCTCTAGCTCCTTCCTTGGGAACCCTGTGTTCCATCTAATAGCTGACTGTGAGCATCCACTTCTGTGTTTGCCAGGCACTGGTATAGCCTCCCATGAGACAGCTATATCAGTTCCCTTTCAGCACTATCTTGCTGGCGCATGCAATAGTATCTGTTTGGTGGCTGATTATGGGATGGATCCCCGGCTGCAGCAGTCACTGGTTGGTCCATCCTTTTGATTCAGCTCCACAGTTGATCTCTGTAACTTCTTCAATGTGTGCTTTGTTCTTAATTCTAGGAAGGGGCGAAGTGTCCACATTCTGATCTTCATTCTTCTTGAGTTTCATGTGTTTAGTAAATTGTATCTTGGGTAGTCTAGGTTTCTGGGCTAATATCCACTTATCAGTGAGTACATGTTATGTGAGTTCTTTTGTGATTGGGTTACCTCACTCAGGATGATACCCTCCAGATCCATCCATTTGCCTAGGAATTTCATGAATTCATTGTTTTTAATAGCTGAGTAGTACTCCATTGTGTAAATGTATCAAATTTTTCTATCCATTCCTCTGTTGAGGGACATCTGGGTTCTTTCCAGCTTCTGGCTATTATGAATAAGGCTACTATAAACATAGTGGAACATGTGTCCTTATTACCAGATGGAATATCTTCTGGATATATGCCCAGTAGAGGTATTGCAGGATCTTCCGGTAGTATTATGTCCAATTTTCTGAGGAGCCGCCAGACTGATTTCCCAGAGTGGTTGAACCAGCTTGCAGTCCCACCAACAATGGAGGAATGTTCCCCTTTCTCCACATCCATGCCAGCATCTGCTGTCACCTGAATTTTATCCTCTTTCCCAGTCCCCCTCGTGCAACTCCCCTATCTCATCTCCCCTTACCTTGCTTCTATGAGGGTGCTCCCCTACCCACCTACCCACTTCCATCTCACTTCCCTAGCATTTCTCTACACTGGGGCATCAAGCCTTCACAGGACAAAGGGCCTCCCCTTCGAATTGATGCCCGATAAGGCTAGCTCCTTCAGTCCTTCCCCTAAGTCCTCCATTGGGGCCCCTGTGCTCAGTTTGATGCTTGACTGTGAGCATCTGCATCTGCATCTGCATTGGTCAGGATCTGGCAGAGCCTCTCAGGAGACAGCTATATCAGGCTCATGTCAGCAAGCACTTCTTGGCATCAGTAATACTGTCTGGGTTTGGTGTCTGCATGTGTGATGGATCCCCAGGTGGGGCAGTCTCTGGATGGCCTTTTCTTCAGTCTCTGCTCCACTCTTTGTCCCTATATTTCCTTTAAACAGGAGCAATTCTGGGTTAAATATTTGGAGATCAACCATCCCTCAACCAGGGGCCCCATGCCTAATCTCTGTATATGGTCTCTACAGGTTCTCATTTCCCTTTGTGGGGTATTTTGGCTAACTTCATCCCTGTGGGGTCCTGGGAGGTTCTTGCTTTCCTGGAATCTGGGACTTTCTGGTTGCTAACCCCCATTCCCCATGCTCCATTGCTATATACCTCTGTTCAATTTTCTGACCCTCTGTACATCTTCTCCTCCCATTCCTGATTCTTCCCCTCTTTTCCCCCTCCCCCTCCTCTCTTCCTCTCAAGTCCCTCCCACCCTCTACTTCCCTTGATTATTTTGTTACCTCTTCTAAGTAGGACTGAAGCATCCATTCTTTGGTTTTTCTTCCTCTTGAGCTTCATATAGTCCATGATTTGTACTGTGGGCATTCCACAATCTTTGCCTAATATCTACTTATCAGTTAGTACATACCGTGTGTATTCTTTTGTGACTGAGTTACCTTACTCAGGATGATACTTTCTAGATCCATCCATTTGCCTGCAAATTTCATGAAGTCTTTGTTTTTAATAGTTGAGTAGCATTCTATTATGTAAATGTTCCACATTTTTCCGCATCCATTCCTCTGTTGAGGGACATCTGGTTTGTTTCCAGCTTCTGACTACTATAAATATTGGTGCTATGAACATAGTGGAGTATGTGTCATTACATGTTGGGGCATCTTCTGGGTATATGTCCAGGAGTGGTATATCTGGGGCCTCAGGTAGTACTCTGTTCAATTTTCTGAGGAACTGCCAGACTTATTTCCATAGTGGTTGTACCAGTTTGCAATCCCACGAGCAATGGAGCAGTGTTACTCTTTCTCCACATCCTCACTAGCGTCTGCTATAACCTGAGTTTTTGATCTTAGCTATCCTAACTAGTATGAGGTCAGGATCGTTTTGATTTGCATTTCCTTGATGACTAAGGATGTTGAACATTTCTTTAGGAGCTTCTCAGCCATTCGAGTTTCCTTGGTTGAGAATTTTCTGTTTAGCCCTGTTCCCCATTTTTTGATAGTTATTTGGTTCTCTAGAGTCTAACTTCTTGATGAGTTCTTTGTATATATTGGATATTAGCCCTCTATTGGATGTAGAGTTGGTAAAGATCTTTTCCCAATCTGTTGGTGGCTGTTTTGTCCTTTGGACAGTGTCTGTGGGACAAAAATAGGTCCTGCATCTGCTCTGGGCTAGGGTCCCTGGGTGAGGCAGGATGTGGGAAGTTTTGACTGCCCAACCTCACAGAACCACAGGGTGGGCATTGGGCTGTGGAAAGCTGGGGTGGGGAAGGTGCAGTCTGGGGTCTCTGTGGAACTGCCAGAGTCAGGCTCAGACTCTTGGGCACAACAGGCACCACTTGGTACCATGGAAGAGTAGGTTCTGGGGTTCCTGGGCCTACACAGAGGCCAGGGATGACAGGTTCTCAGTCTCAGACATGCCAGATGCTGCCGTATGTCGCAGAAGAGCTGAGAATGGATGGGGACCCTCGGGCAGACACTGGTCTGGGGTTAGGAGGGAAAAGGTTAGGAGGAGAGAGCTCTGGCAGATTACCTCAGGGAAGGGAGTCCTTTGTTCTTTCGGTTGGCAGCTCATTAGGGGAAGACCTGTGTAGGGAGCCTTGCAACCGCTCCTTAAAGACAGCACCAACCGCCTCAGCTGTACTGGCATAAACAACTCCTAATTGGCATTAGGTTGTGTCAGCTGGTGTTTGATCTTATGCCCGAGACCACCTGGTGTATGAGCAAGAGCCACGGGGCAGTTAGGTGATTGGCCAGGACAGGGTTTAAATTGGCTGCTCCCCGTGGGGTTTGGGGCCATTTGCCATTCCACGATTCCTGAGTAAACCGTCTTGAGAAGGAACCTGATTGTCTTGTGTCTTATTCCCGCTGGACGAGGTAGGCACAGGACAGACCTGCTCCATAACTCCAGCACAGCAGTCCTGATGAGAAGAGGCAGTCAATGGTTTTAGGTGTTTATTGTAGAAAGGCGGGGGTTGGGGACAGAGAGAGAGAGAGAGAGAGAGAGAGAGAGAGAGAGAGAGAGAGAGAGAAGAGGCCTGGTCATGGCCACCTGGAGAGGAGAGGGAGCAGGGGATAGAGAGTAAGATCAAGAGAATAAGAGGTAAGAGAGCAAGAGAGGGAGGAGGGGGCAAGCAGCTCCTTTTATAGTGGGCTGAGCTATCCTGGCTGTTGCTAGGTAACTGTTAGGGTAGAGTCTAAACAGAATAGCAGGAGCTTGGGGCATTGCCTACATGACTAATAGCCACACACCTCTCTGAGGGGGCATGGGGTGTATGGGAGGCTATAGCTGTGACAGGAGCCAGGGGCCCAGGAGGCATGGCCAAACACCTTCTGTCTCTTAGAGTCATCGGGGTTCCAGGTCTGTGTGTGAATGGGGAGCAGGCTATCTGTGCACAACTCACTGTGCTACAAGTGTCCCTTGCCTTGTAAAAGCTTTACAATTTTATGAGGTCCCATTTGTTGATTCTTGATCTTAGAGCATAAGCCATTGGTGTTCTGTTCAGGAAATTATCCCCTGTGCCCATGTGTTCTCATGGTGCCAAGTAGCCTTGGTTTCTGTTGCTTATGTTCTTGCCCTTGTCTCTCACCATCTGGTTATCTCTGGCTTGTCCCTCCTGCAAGCCTGTGTGTCAGCACTCCTGGGAGACCAGTTCTCTCTGTGAGGAATTTGGGTATGGAGAGCTGTGGCACAGGGTCAGCTCTGGGCACAGATGAAAATCCAAAGGATCCTGTTCTGTTTGTTCCTTGGTTCCAGTGTCCTGGTGGCTCTTTGCTGGTCCCTCTTGGGCCAGGAGTTTGAGCAGAAGTGGTGATCTCATCTGTGCTCTCAATTGAGTCAGCACTGTTGGGAGAGATCAGCTCTTTCCAGGCAGGACCCGGATATGGAGAGATGTGGCACAGGGTCAGCTCCAGAGTGCAGATGGAAACTGGAACCACATCTTTAGTTTTTTTAATCCAACAACTACCCTTCCTCTCCCTTATCTCCCTGATCTCATTATCCTAAAAAATTATGCCCAGGAAGAGGTAGACAATGAACATACTAGAATGCTTATAGCAATACACTGGCATCATTGTGTATTCTAAGGGTACATGTTATAGATTCAACAAAAGAAATGTACCAAATTAATCTTATTTGTAATAAGCATATGCAAGCATTTTTGTCATTATTTTCTAAGAAAAATAATGAGTATTTAGATAGCATCTGAATAGTATTCATTATTATATATAGCTTAGAGATGATTTAAAGTATACAAGTAGGATTTGTATAGGTTATATACATATACTTCACCATATTATACAAGGGACTTAAATACCTGTAGATTTGGTATCAGAAACAATCAGGAGACCAGAGCCAGTTCCCCACAATGTCAAAGTGGAAAAATGCTAGGAAAGTTATACTGTAATAAAAGACACATGAATGTGCCCATTTACTTTCTTAAAATACCATAC
Source organism: Mus minutoides (assembly GCA_902729485.2). NCBI lineage: Eukaryota > Metazoa > Chordata > Mammalia > Rodentia > Muridae > Mus > Mus minutoides. Next base: position 1,670,538 of record LR749499.1, on the reverse strand, counting down.
TGCATTGAACTCACCTGTACTCATTGCTTTTGCTGTTGCTGTGACAAAATAACCACCAAGAAAAAAATAGGTGTATTTTGCTTATCCTTTGAGGGTACAGCTTATCATGACAATGAAGTCATAGAGACAGGAGTGTGAGGTGACTACCCACATTAAGGCCATAGTTAGGAAGCAGAAAGAATGCTGATGCTTAGCTCACTTTCTGCTTTTATTCAGTCTGGTACTTCAACCTTTGGCACTTCAACCCACACTTAGTGTGAGTCCTCTCTCTCCTCCTAAGTCTTCTTAGAAGCATCATCACGAACACACCAAGAGGTGCCCATGGTGATTCACCAATGTATCATCGTTTCTGTGGTGACTGGGTGTTATAAAGTGCCTGTGTGGTGGGATAAAGTGAGGTGAATTGTGCAGTGTTTGAGATGTAGTGTTAGGCATCACAGACCACTGGCTTCAGAACAGCCTGGACCTGTGGCTGGTGGATCAGATTGTTGTAGGAAATCTCCATTCAAATATGCCCCGTCAATGAAAACACAACACAATTAATATGAATACATGCTGTGCGCCTAGATTGGGCAGATCTACAGTTACACTACCATCTTCCACATTTATGAGACCCCTCAGAATTTGTGCTTTCTCCGGGCCATGTGCTTCTGCTCTGCTTTTCTTCTTCTTCCACCTCCTCTGCGTCCTCTCCCTCTTCCATTTCCTCCTCCTCTCTCACCTTCTCTTCCCCTTCCCTTTTATCTGCCCAATCATCAGCTGTCCTTTATTTTACAAATTAAAGTGGGAGGCAGGTTTACAGGAAATCACCTGAGTGCTGACTCATTCGCAACCACTTACAACAGGAGAACAGGATTAACATCAAATATAATTATCCCCAGGGCTATCCACAACAGCAAATCAATAGTTGAGTGTCAAGAACAAAAATGCTGAATTTTGAAGATCATTAATTATTGAAAAGTTTGTATTGGCTCCAAACTACGAAATATGCTAATCAGGGGTTGAATTTATATTTTTAAATCATCAAAAATATTACAAGGGCTATAATCTTTAATACCCCAAAGTGTTGGAAGGCATTTTAATGTGTGTCTTCCAACATCCCAGTTTATAATTTTGACCTTTACATACAATTTGCAACACTCTGACAAATTAGGTAATTTTCACATTATCGGATCGATGTCCATTTTTGTCATTCCATTTTTGTCATCTTTTCTTTTGAAAATTACAACTCCTTACAATTCTTCACCCTCAGTTTTAAATGGCCTTCATAAGTCCTTAACTCTCACATCAAACAGGCCAACAAATCCTTCTCTCCAACTTTATTTTTTATTTTATGAATGACTTTCTTATGTTCTTTATCTCTTCTCAGGGAACCTTTAAAGTCATCCTTCACTCCATAGCTCTCCTAGCTCCTGGTTGTAATCTATTTACTATAACTTCGATAATAATGAATAAGTTCTGATACCACATTATTTTCAGATCAAAGTTTGCATTAGTTGCTAATCAGATACCACTGTATATGTGACCTTGACAAAACCAAATCATGCCTTGTTTAAGAACCCACATCACTGAATTGATTTTGGAAAGTAAAGCTATCATCTTGAGTTTGGTTTTCATAATAATCAGTGTCTTCGTCATTGTTCTGTTGCTGTGAAAAGACCCCTGTGACCATGATAACTCTGAATAAGGAAATCATTTAATTTGAGTTAGCTTATAGGTTCAGATGTTTAGTCTGTTATCAACATGGTGGGAAGCATGGTGGCACACAGGCAGTCAGCTGCAGAGCCAGCTGAGAGTTTCACATCTGGATTTGTAGGCAACAGGAGAAAGAGACATTGGGCCTGGCTTGAGCATGTGAAACCCCAAATCCCACCAGTAGTGATATACTTCTTCCAACAAGGCCATACCTCCTAATACCTGTCAAATAGTGCCACTCCCTAATGACCAAACATTTAAGTATTTGAGCCTCTAGGGACATTTTCTATTCAGATTGCCACATTTCATTCTCTTATCTCCACAGTCCTGTAGTCATCTCATAATGCCAAAATGCATTCAGTCCAACTTCAGAAGTCCCTATAGTCTAACACCATCTGAATATTGTTCAAAAATCCAAAGTTCAAAGTCTCTTTGTAGACTCATGACTCCTTTCAGCTTCATTGATAGCAACACATTTCTCTTTCTTGGGTTGTTTCTACACCATGTTAGCAGTTTCCTTCCACAGCTATCCTATAACTCTGGTATCTCCAACATCGTGGGGTTCCCAAGGAAATCTAGTCTTCGCTTTCAAGCTTAACACAATGCCTTCTCTGTGACTCCATTCAGGGATACCCCTGACACATGCCTGCAGCTTTCCTGAGCCACAGGTGGAGATTCCACAACTCCTTTCTTCTATCCTTGACTCTAAAGCCAGAACTATTTGCCAAAGAGGCCAAGTTCCTCTGCTGAGGCTGGAAGTTTCCCCCCTCATTCAAATACATTTTACCATCCTTTTGTTCTCAATGGTTTCTTTCACTGACTAAGCTTGGCTGTCCTAGAACTTTCTCTGTAGCCCACACTGGCCTCAAAATCAGAGATCCACCTGCCTCTGTATCTCTAGGACTAGGATTAAAGATCTGTGTCATCTCACCTGGCCATAAGCTTTTCTTTAATTTCTTTCCATGACTTAGAAGAGTAGCTGAGTGGGTTCTTGCCCTGAAGTTTCCAGTCCCCTTTTCCATTTAGAATCTTTAAAAAAAGTTTTTATGTCATTAAGCTTTGGCTCCATTATACTTTCTGCAGCCCCCTTCTCCTCAAACTGTATATTTTGTGTTATTCCTTGTACAGCTTGCTCCTTTTCATTATAGATCTGCATAAGATTGGCCACTAATTGGCACATGACAAAGTGAATTCTAGACTGTTTTTGAAATCTCATAGTTCAAGACATCTTCAGTACCACTGTCTTCCATGTGCATAGCATTAAGCCCCACTTAAAGTTTCCACCTGGTTTCTTCATCCAAAAATCCATTATTCCACATTTCTCCAAACAAAAGCATGCTCAAGCCTATTACAACACTACCCTACTCCCTCTTACCAATTTCTGTCTTAGTCAGTTTTCTTTTATTGTGAATAGACACCACAAGCATGGCAATTCTTAATGGGGAAAGCATTGGGACTTACTTACAGGTTCAGAGGTTAGTCCATTATCAGCATGATGGGAAGCATGGTGGCACACAGGCAGACATGGTGCTGGAGAGGTAGTTGAGAGTTCTACATCTGGATCTGCAGGCAGCAGGAAAAAGAGACACTGGGCCTGGCTTGAGCATTTGAGACCCCCCAAAGCCCACCAGAAGTGTTACACTTCTTCCAACAAGCCCATACCTACTCCAACAGGGCTACACCTTCTAATTCTTCCCAAGTTGTTGCCATTCTTTAGTGACATTCAAATATAGGAATCTAGGGGGCAGTTTCTATTATATAACCACACAGGGTTAGGATAACTGTGCTTTTTGTTTTTAATAGGACTTGAAACTCCCAAGTATTTTTCACTTCTAGGATGAAGTAGTAATAATGAATTAAAAAAACAAGATGGCTGCTCCTGCACTTCTGATTATGTTGCTAGAACATTGACAGATAATTCTTGGTTTTGAGTTCAATGTGGTTTTTAATATGTATACTATCTATGGCTTTATCTTATGCCCTAAACCATTTCTAGGTATATCTAGAACTAATCTAACTCTTCATCTTTTATACTCTGGTGCCTTCTATACACCTGGACGTATGAACTTTTATTTGGTACCTTCCAGAAGACCCCAGGTTCCTCTCAAATTAAGACTTTTTAAAAGGTTAGTATGTTATCCTCTTTTCTTAGTCAACTTCTTTGACTCTGCTGGAAATTTAACATCAACGTTTCATTAGAAAACCACATCAGTAATCCTTATGCTTTCAGTTCAAACCTATATCCAGGTATGTGTTGTAACCATGTTTGAACTGTATTTAAATGGATTGGTGTCCTTTTTTAGGACTCCATTGCTGAAATTCACATAAAAATTTACAACTTTATGGCACACACTACCATCAGTCAGAACTGATCTCTTTCTGTGAATTTAGACTTTTTCAATTTTAAATAAGTACTTTTCATTTTAGCTATTGCTTTTGCAAGTCAATATTCTACAGCAAAACTATTCCAAATTTATTTTGGGAACATATAGTCTGAGCACTGTGGAAATCAGCATGGAAGTTCTTCAACAAAGATGAACAGATATGTCTACCTTATGATGCAGCCTTGTGACTCCTGAGAGACTCCAAGTCAACATAGTCCAGAGGTAGCTGTAAATGCAAGGCAATGTTATTACAGAGTTAGTCATAATAGTTCAGCTATGAAATCAGTCTGGTTATCTGTCAACAGAGGAGTAGATAAAGTAAAGAATGTGGTACATGCACATATTTGAAGTGAACAAAATTACATCAGTTTTAGAAAAATGGCTGCAGCAGGAGATTATTATGTTAAGCAAATTTAGACTCTGAAAGACAACTATCGTTACTTTCTCATTTGTGGATACCAGATATTATATATTAAACACACACACACAACACACACACACACACACACACACACACACACACACACACACACACACACCATGGATGTATATATGACATAAAAGTAGAAATAAACTGTTGGGGAGTGAAAGAAATTTAAGAGAGGGGAAAATCTGAGACAGGAGTTGGGAGGAACTATGGGTTGTATCACTGTATATTATATACTTGGCATGGCATTATCCTTATGACACATATAACAATATACAGTGAATATATAATAAGTTTTAGAAAGAAGAGGAAAAGTGTTTTCAGGCAAAATTACATAACCTAGTATGAATCAGGAGTTTATAAACTAGTTGCCTTTCTCCCAGGTATGAATGTAAGGTTTCCTCAGTTTGATCTGTTGCTTTGGATTGGCTGGGGAATAGCCACAGTCTCAGGTGGAATTATGCAAGGTTATTGAATGAAGAAGTATGAGACAGAAGAATCTTCATGAAGTTGAAGTAATTTCTGAGGCATTTATTTATTTACCTGACTCTAATACTAGAATAATAATAATAAAAAACATGTCTCAATAAATTCAAATGGCTCCCCACTATTTTGATTTGTGTATACTTCCTATCTTCCTTACTACAGATAATATAGAACAAACATTTTTGATTTACTTTGAAGCCATCACTTTAATTATCATCAGATTATGAAATGAAAGCTAGAATTTTTATTATGTCTTCAAAATTTTTATTTATGAAATGTGGGATACACAGCTGGAAAAATATTTGTGATGGCAATTTTTGCTTTGCTGAGGTAAACCATGAATCTTCTGCCTCTGAAGGGTTATCAGCTAGAGTCAAAATACTGCTGTGCCTTTCTGCTTTTATAGTCTACCTGATTAGCCAATAAATATATACCCACTATCTTTCCATGTTGGTTACCATGTTTGCATTCATCCTTACTAAGGCAAATTACTTTTTCCTAGTATTTTGGTGGAAAATATTGCTTTCTTGAGATAATTAAAGAAGCTAAATAATAATGAGGTGACTATATTCTGACTTATTGAGCGATATATGATACTCCAGTGAGCATTTGCACCAAACACTTTCTGCTCTCTGCATGACATCTTGTTTCCCTTCATTCTGCTTCAGAAACTGGACCTAAAATTTAGGATCTTTAGTTAAACTGGATGTATGCTTTTCCTGCTTGTTTTAAGGGGCAGGGGGACTAGTCTCAGATTTTAATTCAAGTCAAATATCACTTGTGAAATGATTTTGGATTTACTTCTACATAATAGATATAATAGTTGATACCAGATATCAATCATCTAAGGCATTATGAAGCAAATCTTTGGGTATGTCTGCCAGGTTATTTCCAGAGTGGATTAATGGAACTCCCCTGAATGAGAGATTATTCTTTCTATGTACTTGCATCTAGAATGAATAAAAAAGGCAAAAGGAAAAAGCTGACTGAGAACCAGCATTCCTGTTCCTCCAGTAAGTTGTTTCTTGCTTGATATTTGTTTTCAAGTGAAGAAAAAAGTATTGAAAGCATCTGGTGAGTACCGGTTCTCAAGCAGTTTGAACTGGTAGGGTACCCCCATTTGTGCTGATCTCTTTTACAATTCTCAGACACGTGACAGCCACCGTGACTACTGTTTGTCTAATTCTAGAAGATTTGGCACATAAGATCAAGGTAATGAGAACTCATGGGAGAAATAGAGGACACACAGGAAACTTCTTCTAGTCATTGGCTCTTTTGAGCTGTAGAACACCCTGAGAGGGGTTCCCTCCTGGAGTTTCTTTCAGGACCTTGGCCTCCACATGGTCTTCCCTTGGTTTCCATGCAACTAATGTTCTAGCTCAGTGCCTTCTGCCCCAGGGTTGCTTTGCTCTCTTAGACCAAAAGATGGTTTTCTTATTAGCCTGCCAGCAGCTCAAGCTTGGCTGTTTTCCATGGAAAATACAGCACACAGTAGCAATGCAGTTATGGCCATGTTGTAGGAGAAGGGGTGGTGGCTACTACATTCACTCCCTCCGACCACTTCCCTCAATTGCTCTTCTTTTGGTCTTCAAGGACAGAGCAAGTCTTCTGCATAAGCAGAGGCAGGATGCTGGTCTTGCTTTCTGGTAACTTCATGTGAGTTGTGTGATTGGTCAGTTGGTTTTGTGTGGGGGAAGGGGCAAGGATGGAGACTGCTTGGCCTTTAAGCTGCATTATCCTTACTCAAGAAATTATTTGCATTCCTCATTTTGTTCAAAGAGTGTGGGCCTGTTGAGAGCCTTAAAGGTGATTGGGGCCCATTGGGAATTTCTATAGGAAACCTTTCCAAGGAAGTTTCTGGGGTTGCCTTTAGAACAGAGTGTTTTTCTAGATTTTAAAGCATTCAGCTTAGGGCAGAGGGTGGGGTAGACCCAATTTGATGACAATAGTACAAAGGCAATTAAATATCTTGGATTTGTGACCCAATACATACATACATACATACATACATACATACCACACATACACACACACACACACACACACACACACACACTTTTCGGTGTTATTTTCTTTTTAAAAGTGATAATAAATGTAATATTTTCTCTTTAGAGGTGGAAGAGTAGTTCAATATTATATTTTAAGCTTGATAAGCTTAAGGAAAATGTGTCATTTCCTCCATGATATCAGGCCTTCTGGGAAAGAAATGAGTAACTGGTTTTGCTGAACTATTGTGCCTGGCAATCCCATGGTCTTCCTCTCTAGGGTCTAGGATGCACCCTCAGAGAAAGCTCCATCCTGCCTTCCAGGAAAAAGCAAGCGTACAGCTCTTGAGCTGCCCTCAGTCTGATGATTTGCCATTCTACTCACTTAAAGTACTAGATGGGGTTCACTGTCTTGTCCTTTTAGGTGACTTCATAGCTCCCTCCAACTCAGAACTTTATTGCTCCCTTACCCCAATACAGGCAATGGGAAACATTCCATAAAAGTTTTTATATCAGCTGCTTTCAGAGAAGCCTGTTCTTTGTCTTCCTTCGGTCACCTACTCTGTCACTGTAAGGTTTGGGTTTGAGGTAGCATGCTTGTGTTTACCCACTCCTCCAGACAGCAAGCACTAAAGCAGGCCATGGCTAGCCAAGAGACTTGAAAACTGTGTCGGAATAAAGGAATATTGAACAAAAGGAATAATAAAATAATAAGATAAGCAAGAGATAAATTTATGCATTACAGTTATGTCTTCTTTCTTTTGTTAGAGCCTAAAACAATACAAATATAATCTTACAGTTCAGAAGCCAGAATACCTAAAACCAACTCATCAGTGGTCTGCTTCACTCGGAAGCCTCTAGAGGACTGAAGTTTTCTCATCTTTTCCAGAGACTTTTCAAATTCCTTGGATAGAGCTTCTTCCTCCTTCACAGTCAGTTCCAAACGTTCCCTTGCACTACATGGACGAGCTCTGTCCTATTCTTTCCTTGCTCCTCTCTTCTCTCCCTCTTTCCACATGGGAACAAATGTTTTAAAAGTCATTTGTTATACTTGGTTAATGTCATAATCTTTAGAGTCAATTTGCCTTCATTTTAAGTCCTGGATAATACATTTATCTCCTGGAAAACCTGGACATCCCACCTTACTTCCCTATGACCTGCTTTTATATGAAGTCTAAATGATCTGGGTGCTTAGATTGGTGTTTACTTCACATGTAATATATAGATTAGCTATTTTCTAATAATTGTCCACGTGACTCTGTAGATTACATGCCATTAAAAGCAATGGCAGAACCCATATAATACCATTAGAATGTGGTTTTATAGATCAGGTATTGAAGGGTTATTGGTATAGATTTTTAAATATTTTTCTCATATTTCCATATTCTCTCTGTGAGTGGCACATAAAGAATCTCTTTTGACAATTGTCCTTAAAACATCTGTTCTTTCTGATATCATTTGTAGTCCCTTTTCTAGAAACCTAAACTCTAATAATAGACCATAGATAGAGTCCTTGTTTTGAATTCCAATTCAATTGCTTCTGTAATGCCTAAGACACATGTTATAGGTTCAATTAGAACGACCCCAATATACTCATATATTTGAATACTTGAACCCACTTGGAGAAATTGTTTGTGAAGATTAGGAGGCATGGCATTGTTGGAGGTTGTGTGTCCCTGGAGAGGGTCTTTGTGAGGTTTCAAAAGTCTGGCACTCTTGACAGAGCACCCTGTCTTTGCTTTGCAGATTGAGCTATAAGCTTTCAGTTGGTCCAGAGGCCATGTCTTTGTTCTGCCATCATGGACTGCTTCTTTGAAACTGTAAGGCCAATGAAATGCTTTCTTTATAAGTTGCCTATGATTTTGCCATAGCAATAAAAAGGAACAAATAAAGTACAGGCATCAACTGAACATCCTGCTGTACTTAGGGCCTTCACGTATTTCACTGCGCTTTAGAGTATCATCTGTCCTCTGATGCTTAGCTGATAAAGTGTTAGTGTCAGCTTCTCCCACTCAGGTTTGTCACTTTCCCCAGTCCTTGACCTTCCCTCTACCCTTCACACATGCTGAGCTTCTTCCCACGGAAAGCCTACTTATTTTTTGTGAGTGGAGCGCCTGAGGCGATCCCTTTTGGTTCTGGACTGAGATTTTTGTAACTTCTTTATGTTACAGAAATGATGCCATCACCCAAATGCCCAAGGGCTCTGCTGGTGTCTTTGCAACAAACATGAAAATTGAAGTCTTAGTTCTTGTTTTTGTTCCTAATCAGGGTTCTCATTTTTTCAGCATTGAAAGTACAAGCTCATTAGCCACTTGAGGGTGTTGAAATTATGAAAGGCAATAAAAGATCAGTGTTTTAAATGACATTCATACTCATGTAGTTGCATTGAAGCTGACTCCTGGCTCGCTGCTGCTTACTTCTCTTTATATTTTCTTATTTGCTGTAGACTTGTTGCAATTGTTGTAAATGTTTATATCTACTTATTAGAATGATTACTTTGCATTTATGTCTCAGTGGTGGGCATACTGTAACTCACACAAAAGCTATGTGGTAGAAACTGCTGCTGAGCCTGAGTTAATTAATACTACAGAGGAGGTTGAATNTCGCTGCTGCTTACTTCTCTTTATATTTTCTTATTTGCTGTAGACTTGTTGCAATTGTTGTAAATGTTTATATCTACTTATTAGAATGATTACTTTGCATTTATGTCTCAGTGGTGGGCATACTGTAACTCACACAAAAGCTATGTGGTAGAAACTGCTGCTGAGCCTGAGTTAATTAATACTACAGAGGAGGTTGAATCTCACCGTGGGTTCAGGATTGCTCTATGTTTGGACAGAAGTTTTTGTATTTGTGGAAGTGAAAAGTACAGAAAGAAAAATCCACTAAAACTAAAACAAAACAAAGAAATAAAAAAAAAACCAAACCAAACCAAATACAGTAAAACAACTCTAAGAAAAGCATTGTAACTGGAGGAGGCTCCACTCTTGGACCATGGTTGCTAGTTTTCCCATCACAAAGTAGATGTTTTTTGCTTTATTACAAGCCTCTTTTTCAAAAACTTATATACTATCAAGTTCTGGGCAGAAATTATTTTTCTGGCATTTCCCAATTTCTGTTCCCTGTGGTTCTTCCTTGTCCTTTTTGTCTTCCTTTCCTCAGAGAAAGCGAGTAGAGCAACAGCAGTTTTTCATTTGTGTTTGATAAATGTTTCAAGGTCCACAGCAAGGTGAGTCATCTGGCCATGCACACACCCTAGACTGTAGAGCACTCCCAAGGATAAACACATTCTTTACTTGGAGCCATCAGCATCAGATTTCTTCTCTTATGGACAGAGGGAGAGTCCTAAGGCTGCTCAGCACAGGAAACCCAAAGTTTGCTCTCTAGAGATGCAGACAGAGGCAATTTTGACAGGTACAGCTGGGGGAGCTAACAGAGGTATAGGCTTTTCTGGATTTCCTTGGATAGGCTAATCAGGTTTAATTAACACTCCTGAGAATCCTTTGAAGACACATTTTCTAAGGATAGTACAAGTAAAGACACAGTGTAGGCCTGCAGCATGCTAGATTAGACCTTGCAGCCATCATCAAATTTGTCACCACAATGAGCCAGCCCCTTATAAATTACCAGAGTGGTAAAACTGTGTATATTACCCTTAACTAAGTAGAGAACATAGGAGCGAAGTGTATGTAAAACAACGCTAGTGTTTATCCTGTAAATTCCTGTGTTGTAAATATGCAATAGAACATTATAGAAATATTTTAAGTAATAAGAATGCTTGTTCATCCTTGCTGCCATGGTTGACTTTGCACATCTCATTTACCGGATCCTGATCTTTCCCTCCTATTTCTACTCTATGGCAACTGGCCCATCCATAGTTGTGTAGATGATGTCATCTTATATATGACACTTTCTTTGATCAAAGGTCTATTTTTGTTGTTGTTGTTATAGTCACTAGCTAGTACTTTTTTGTAATCTTGACACAAACTAGGATCATATGGGAAGAGGTCCATTTGAAGACCCCAACTGAAGAAAGTTTTCCATCAGATTGGCCTGTAGGCAAGTCTGTGGGTTAAATTTTTTTTTTTTTTTTTTTTTTTTTTGATTAATGATTGATGTAGAAGGATCCAGCTCACTATGGGTAGTGAGTGCAACCTCTGGGCTGGGTGTCCCAGATTATATAAGAAATTAGACTGAGTGAGGCATGATGAGCAATCCAGTAATACATACATGCAGACAAAGCATGTATGCACATAAAATAAAAGTATATATTTTAGAAAGAGTACTTGTAGGTCTTCCAGAGGACCTGACTTCTGTTCTCAGCACCCATTGTTGGTCATCTTAAAACCTCTTGATTCAGAGGATCCAGTGCTTTCTTTTCTACTCCACAAACTTCTTGCACACATCACACACCACACCCCCCCCACACAAACACACACATACACGTACACAATTCTGTTTTGAAGATGAAAATTAAACCCACAGTGAGATATAACCTCCTCCACTTCATTAGCATCGGAGAACATGAATCAACATTGGAAATGATGAGGCTGAGCTAATGTTCCTCATGGTGTCTGTCTCCCTTGTGTTTTCCTTTGCACTATTGTCAAGTAGGTGTGATGGGAAGCAGTCCACTTGTGCTAGGTAAACTTTCATTACACTGTGGTGAGTATTTGAAGGGTAATGGCATCTTCCTACAAGTAATTACAAAGAGGAGTTATTTCATTAGTGAATAGTGTTGTCCTGGATGGCTGATTGTGGGAAGAGAAGTTCTTTCTAAATGAACTGCAGAGAAGGACAAATATTAGTTCTAAATGACTATGCCAGACTACTGAAATAGGGACAAGACTGATAACTTTAAAAGTAGGAAGCAATAGAAGAATAAAAGAACACAGAGTAGCCAAGGACAAATTATGAACTGATTCCAGAATTTTCAATTTTGACTGATTTGGTTCAAGGGATGTTTCTAAATTTTCTCCTTAAGTTCTACTTTCTTTTCTTTCACTTTCCTTTCCTTTCCTTTCCTTTCCTTTCCTTTCCTTTCCTTTCCTTTCCTTTCCTTTCCTCCCCTTTCCTTTCCTTTCCTCCCCCTTCCTTTTCCTCCCCCTTCCTTTTCCTTTCCTTTCCTCCCCCTTCCCCCTTC
>LR749499.1:1244737-1297106 GCA_902729485.2 Mus minutoides | reverse complement strand
TAGGAAACTCAGATTAATCATCTCCATTCATGTCCCCTGAGCACAAAGGGCACTTCTGGGTCATTCACATCAATTCTGCCTTGGCCTTTCCTATGCATTGGTCACCCATGGTGACAAAGGTGAAATGTTACCTTCTGTTTATCAAGGCACAGAGAAAGCCATCGATGTGCGCTGGCTAAGTGATGCATGAAAAACTCCAAAGCTTGTTGCCTCATGCTTTTTCCTGGGATACTTTACAGAACCTAGAAAACAGTGCTCTGGGATAATGGCACTAAGGGCATGGACCATCAACAGGGACCTCTGACATGGCCCACAGTGGAAGCCTGTCTTTCCAGACTTGCTCTTCTCAAACCAGCTGCCCTAGCATCAGGATTCTTTTTCTATTTACTACACCTTTGAAGTGAGTGTTTACTTCTACTCCCCTGAAAAGTTGTGAATACTAAAGGTGCTTAATCACAGCCTATTGCCTTAATAATCTCATTTACATAAGAATTATCAGATAAGATTGCTCTTCTCTAATGAAACCCTCCTCTTCTCATGTTGAATCTCACAAGCAAATAGCAAACAATACCAAGGTCATTTAACCTCAGTTAGACTGATATTATATTCCTGATTAATAAGTACAGTGGTGACAGCAGTGTCCCAGTAAAACCTATGTGATTTCTTTAGATAGAATATGTACAGTTTTGATTGAAATAAGAAGAAACAAAATTACAATGCTACTCTATACTCCAGGGAAATCTTTAAAATATAACCTAGAACAATCCCAGAAGCAAAGATTCCTAACTCGTATTGTGCCACTATACAAAATACTCAAACATCCATGTTTAAAAATGATGAGAATGTTGTTCAACTATTGCTTGGCCAGAGGGGTAGTGGGGGTAGGGTGGTAGAGCTGAATTAAATGAGTGTTCATATGAAGGTAAAGTGAGAGATTTTTTTTTCAGCCTACTCGAGTTTAATTAAAAATAAATGTGGAAAATTGTTTTATAAGATTGTACACAGTGATTATCTCAAATTGCCATGGGAAATACAGAAACGCCTCATTAAAAAACACATTTAGACATTTTTTAGACATAAACTCCATCATTTATATTCTAGCTTAGACAAACCTCCTCGCTTCTAAAAAATAACAAGCCAAAATATGTCATCATAATTTTCCTGCATCCCAGAATATTATGCATATGTGATAATATGATATTTTTGTCTACATAGACATCATAAAAATAATTTTAAAGGAAAATCACAATGATTTTACAAAAATAAGACAAAACTACTCATTACTTAAAGCATAACTGAATTATGCACAAAAAGAAAGCCAGAGATATACTTGAGTCAAACCTGAATACTTCTAAGTACCAGGCTAGGTAAAAAAAAAAAAAATCATAAGACTACAAAATTGCTATTTCTTGACAACAGGCAGGGTTTTTTGTCTATGATGATATGAGACATAAATATCTTTTCCTTTTTAGTTGAGAAATTTAGTTGATGAAAAAAAAAGGTAAATTTTCCTTATGGTTTAACATTTAACTAAGCAAATATTTTAGTGTATAGCCATGTCATAAAACTATACGAAGTAGCACTTTCCTCAAAGATCAACTAGTCATGCTAAGGAGCTTCTGGTTCGTCGTCGTCTTTGTTGTTTTGTTTTGTTTTGTTTTCCTTTCTAACCCCAAAGAAACATGAGTACTTTATTATAGCTGAGTAGTTTAAGTCATCAGCAAGTGGTTAAAGAGTAGAAATCACATGTAAAAAGAAGGAAATGAAAGACTTTTAAAGTAGGGTAATTTGTTCACATTGTAAGTAAAACTTACATTCAATGAGTCTAGAAAAGTCATTAGCATTGTTAGGATTTGATACCTTTAGTATCAAGGTGCATGATAAACAATTGCTTTTTTAAACTGTGTTTTTGGTTGGTGGACATTTTCCTGATTCAGATTAGTGCTTCCCTGAGATACTATACTCAGTGTTGTCATGTGTGTGACAAATCTAACATGCATGCATATATGTACTATGGTCTGCATGTTTGCACCTTCCACAATTCACACTGAAATTAATTGGTATTGTACCATTATTAAGGGAAACAGCCTTAAAACGGCTCTTAAAGGCTCAAAGATGACAAGCATCCCACTTTCTAGGGAACTCAGTATTGAAGCAGACATCTTCAGGCCCTTATCAGATACCAGACTTCATCTTGGATAGCTTATCCTCCAACCTTGTAAGAGATAGCTTCTTTTCTTTGTAAATTACACAAATTCAAGTTCCATAAAATCACTAAGTGGACTAAGATATGGAATTAAGAAGTATTAATCACTACAGAAACTATATTCTTGGGTAGTACTGTTTAGACATTTAACCAGTAGCCTCATAATTGCTTTACTACGCAATTACAAGTTACTTGTAACTTGTGTTTGTAGGGTAAGTGTTCATGAATTTAAAGACAAGCAACGAAACCTTTTTTTTTTTTTTTTTTTTTTTTTTTTTGGTTTTTCAAGACAGGGTTTCTCTGTGTAGCCCTGGCTGTCCTGGAACTCACTTTGTAGACCAGGCTGGCCTCGAACTCAGAAATCCGCCTGCCTCTGCCTCCCGAGTGCTGGGATTAAAGGCATGCGCCACCATGCCTGGCTTGCAACGAAACCTTTTGATAACTAGGGCAGTATGATTTTTAATTGCTCACCTTGGGAACTGTTGTGGTGGTTGTAATGATCCTGGGCATACCCACCCATGCTCTTGTGGCAAGTTACCTGCTTTGTGAAGTTTACCTGAGGCGAATCTTGCTTTCAAGTATCTTCAGAGAGTTACCACTTATTATTTTTAGTTAATTATTTGGCTAAAATCTATGGTTTTCATAAACTCCAGATTTCCTAGATTTGAACCACCCAGTGCTGTGATTATTTTTTATAAAGGAAACTTAATTTAGAAGATGTTCTATACTTGCCTTAGGTTGATAATTTGAGCCAATCTTATAGTGATTCTCTCTGAACCAAACACTTTATGCTTTGAAGGCTCAGGCACAGGATGAACTTGAGGACATATTGAGAATCCTCATGTACTATATCTTCCTACACACACATAAACACTGAAACATTTCACTTCCGCCTTCAACAAATACATCTATTCACTAAAAGAAATAAAATGGCATTATAAAAAGACAATGAAGATCCAAATAAAAATGGATTTATCAAAATTTCTTAGCTGGCGAATATTTAATTATGTTAGACAACATTGATCTCTGCATATCTCAGTTATACCTGAATCAAAATTTCATGATATACTTTGTGCTGACTTGATTAACAAAGGCAAAAACTATACATTGATGCCAAGTGTTGGTGAGATTTAGATTAATTTCTCATATTTTTTATACACTAGAGTAATAGCTTAAACAATGACACTGGGAGGGATATAGAAGAGAAAATCATAACACTATTGTTCATGGATCAGTGTAGGTATATTAATAATAAATTTGATAATGGATTTGAGCAAGAATTATGAGATGATTATATTTTGAGATAAGCAGAAAATCCCTGAGAGTTAAGTTTTCATTTTCTGTACTGGAAAAATCAATAGGCAATATCTGAAAACAAAAAAGTACATAAGTGTGTAATTCAGAACTGTATGGAAAAATGAAGCTGTGGTTTCCCCGAGAGAATAGAAATGGAGGCTGTGGGAGGTTTGGAAGCAGAAAAGGCCACATTTTCATCATAAGAGCTGCAAAATTGTTTGATTTGCACAATAATATGCATGACTAATTTTGAACAACATATAACATTTTTTAAACAAAGAACCCAGATTGGGTGGCTCGTCGATATTTCCAGTATTTTGGAGGTCAAAGCAAGAGTTATACCCAATGAGATATTTAGTCTTGTTTCAACACACACACACACACACACACACACACACACACACACACACAGAGAGAGAGAGAGAGAGAGAGAGAGAGAGAGAGAGAGAGAGAGAGAAGAAAGAAGAAAGCAGGGAGGCAGGAAGGCAGGAAAGGAGGAAATAGATTAGTTTGGTTAAATTCTGAATTCTAAAGTTCTATATTAGACTATTAGTTCTCCAACAAAAATAAATAATAAATGACATTTTAAAAATTAAAATTAGAAAGCCTCAAAAGCAAAAATGTAAATGAATAGATAATAGATAAAGAATATAGATAAATAAAAATAGTTATAATATGGTATGGAGCCAAGAGGCCAATCTAGAAAATATCTTTCAACAAAACAGTTACATGTTTGTGGAAGTTACATTGGATCAAGGCCTATTCTGGCCCCCTGCGGCACCTCTGCTTACATGCACATGCCTGCATACATGCACATGATTGGCAGTAAATTAAACATTTAAAACAAAAACAAAACCTTCTCTCAGATGATAGCAGACATGAACTAACTCAGTACATATGTTTTATTTATGAATATTCTCTAGACAGTTACTCAGAAGTCTAGTAAAGCTTTACCTAGGATCTGCCACATTCTCTAGATAAAAATATAGAAACAGGGAAAAAAGTACCTGGGAACAAACTCAGTGCTACTCAAGAGGTTCTTTATCTGTCTATATCACTATGGTCAGTACAGTCAGACTCCCAAAGGAATGCAAAACAGAAAACTGGGGAGCTTCCAGCTTCAGTGAGCTGGAAGGCAGAGAAGTTTACAGAAGAGAAGAGCTCGGGTCAGGGACTATATAGAGTCTTCTACCTAAGGAAAAAATGTCCAATATCTGTGAATGGTTCTGTATAGGTCCACATATCACCTTGAGTTTGGAATTTTCTAAGAGACATTCTTCTATTAGATATTTTCTTTATTTACATTTCAAATGCTATCCTGAAAGTTTCCTATACACTCTCCCCGCCCTACTCCCCTACTCATCCACTCCCACTTTTTGGCCCTGGCATTCCCCTGTACTGGGGCATATAAAGTTTGCAATACCTAGGGGCCTCTCTTCCCAAGGATGGCCAACTAGGCCATCTTCTGCTACATATGCAGCTAGAGACACGAGCTCTGGGGGAACTGGTTAGTTCATGTTGTTGTTCCACCTATAGGGTTGGAGACCCCTTCAGCTCCTTGGGAATTTTCTCAAGTTCCTCCATTGAAGGTCCTCTGTTCCATCCTATAGATGACTATGAGCATCCACTTCTGAATTTGCCAAGCACTGGTATAGCCTCATAAGAGACAGCTATATCAGGATACCTTAGGCAAAATCTTGCTGGCATATGCAATAGTGTCTGGGTTTGGTGGCTGATTATGGGATGGATCCCCGGGTAGGGTAGACTATGGATAGTCCATCCTTTCGTATTAGCGCCAAACTTTGTCTCTGTAACTCCTTTCATGGATATGTTGTTCCCTTTTCTAAGGAGGAATGAAGTATCCACACGTTGGTCTTCTTTCTTCTTGATTTTCTTGTATTTTGCAAATTGTATATTGGGTATTCTAACTTTCTGGGCTAATATCCACTTATCAGTGAGTGCATATCTAGTGACTTCTTTTGTGATAGGATTACCTTGCTCAGGATGATATCCTCCAGATACATCCATTTGCCTAAGAATTCATAAATTCATTGTTTTTAAGAGCTGAGTAGTATTCCATTGTGTAAATGTACCACGTTTTCTGTATCCATTCCTCTGTTGAGTGACATCTGGGTTCTTTACAGCTACTGGCTATTATAAATAAGGCTGCTATGAACATAGGAGTGCATGTGTCCTTATTACCAGTGGGAACATCTTCTGGGTATATGCCCAGGAGATGTATTGATGGATCTTCAGGTGGAACTATGTACAATTTTCTGAGGAACTACCAGACTGACCTCCAGAGTAGTTGTACAAGCTTTTAATCCCACCAACAATGGACGATAGTTCCTCTTTCTCCACATCCTCACCAGCATCTGCTGTCACCTGAATTTTTGATCTTAGCCATTCTAGCTAGTGTAAGATAGAATCTCAGGGTTGTTTTGATTTGCATTTCCCTGATGATTAAGGATGTTGAACATTTTTTTCAAGTGCTTCTCAGTCATTTGGTATTCCTCAGTTGAGAATTCTTTGTTTAGCTCTTTACCCCATTTTTTAATGGGGTTATTTGATTTTCTGGAGTCCAGCTTCATGAGCTCTTTGTATATATTGGATATTAGTCCCCTATCAGATTTAGGATTGGTAAAAATCCTTTCCCAATCTGTTGGTGGCCATTTTGTTTTATTGACAGTGTCTTTTGCCTTACAGAAGCTTTGCAATTTTATAAGGTCCCATTTGTCAATTAATGATCTTACAGCACAAGTCCTTGCTATTCTGTTTAGGAATTTTCCCCTGTGCCCATATCTTCGAGGCTTTTACCCACTTTCTCCTCGATAAATTTCAGTGTCTCTGGTTTTATGTGGAGGTCTTTGATCCACTTAGACTTGAGCTTTGTACAAGGAGATAAGAATGGATCAATTCACATTCTTCTACATAATAACCGCCAGTTGTGCCAGCACCATTTGTTGAAAATGCTGTCATTTTTCCACTGGATCATTTTAGCTCCCTTGTCAAAGATCAAGTGACCATAGGTGTGTGGATTCATTCTGGGTCTTCAGTTCTATTCCATTGATCTACCTGTCTGTCACTGTACCAGTACCAAGCAGTTTTTTTTTTTTTTTTTTTTTTATCACTATTGCTCTGTAGTACAGCTTAAGGTCAGGCATGATGATTCCCCCAGAGGTTCTTTTATTGTTGAGAAGAGTTTTTGCTATCCTAGGTTTTTTATTATTCCAGATAAATTTGCAAGTTGTTCTTTCTAACTCTTTGAAGGATTGAACTGGAATTTTGATAAGGATTGCATTGAATCTGTAGATTGCTTTCACCAGGATAGCAGTTTGACTATATTAATCCTGCCAATCCATGAGCATAGATCTTTCCATTTTCTGAGATCTTCTTCAATTTCTTTCTTGAGAGACTTGAAGTTCTTATCATATAGATCTTTCTCTTCCTCAGAGTCACACCAAGGTATTTTATATTATTTGTGACTATTGTGAAGG
The DNA here is from genome assembly GCA_902729485.2 of Mus minutoides. NCBI lineage: Eukaryota > Metazoa > Chordata > Mammalia > Rodentia > Muridae > Mus > Mus minutoides. The sequence continues at coordinate 1,290,107 of LR749499.1, read as the reverse complement.
GTGTTGTTTCCCTAATTTCTTTCTTAGCCCGTTTATCCTTTGTGTAGAGAAAGGCATTGATTTTATTGAGTTAGTTTTATATCCAGCTACTGCACTGAAGCTGTTTATCAGGTTTAGGAGTTCTCTGGAGGAATTTTTAGCATCACTCATATATACTATCATATCATCTGCAAATAGTGATATTTTGACTTCTTCTTTTCCAATTTGTATCCCCTTATCTCCTTTTGTTGTTGAATTACTCTGGCTAGGAATTTAAGTACTATATTGAATAGGTAGGGAGAAAGTTGGCAGCCTGTCTAGTCCCTGACTTTAGTGGGATTGCTTCGATTTTCTCTCCATTTAGTTTGATGTTGGCTACTGGTTTGCTGTAGATGGCTTTTATTATATTTAGGTATGGGCCTTGAATTCCTGATCTGTCCAAGACTTCTATCATGAAGGGGTGTTGGATTTTGACAAATGCTTTCTCGGCATCTAATGAGAAGATCATGTAGTTTTTGTCTTTGAGTTTGTTTATATAGTGGATTGCCTTGATGGATTTCCATATATTAAACCATCCCTGCATTCTTGGGATGAAGCCTATTTGATCATGATAGATGATCATTTTGATGTGTTCTTGGATTCAGTTTGCAAGGATTTTATTGAGTATTTTTGCATTGATATCCATAAGGGAAATTGGTCTGAAGTTCTCTTTCTTTGTTGGATCTTTGTGTGGTTTAGGTATCAGAGTAACTGTGGCTTCATAGAATGAATTGGGTAGAGTACGTTTTGTTGCTATTTTGTGGAATAGTTTGAGGAGAGTTGGAATTAGGTCTTCTTTGAAGGTTTGATAAAACTAGGCACTAAACCCATCTAGTCCTGGGCTTTTTTTGTTGGGAGACTATTGATGACTGCTTCTATTTCTTTAGGGGAAATGGGATTGTTTAGATCATTAATCTGATCCTGATCTAACTTTGGCACCTGGTATCTGTCTAGGAAGTAGTCCATTTCTTTCAGTTTTTCCAGTTTTGTTGAGTATAGCCTTTTGTAGTAGGGTCTGATTAGGTTTTGGGTTTTCCTCAGGTTCTGTTGTTGTTTCCTTTTTCATTTCTGATTTTGTTAATTGGAATATTGTCCCTATGCCCTCTAGTTAGTCTGGCTAAGTGTTTATATATCTTGTTGATGTTCTCAAAGAACCAGCTCCTGGTTTGGTTAGTTCTTCGAATAGTTCTTTTTGTTTCCACTTGGTTGATTTCAGCCCTGAGTTTGACCATTTCCTGCTGTCTACTCCTCTTGGGTGAATTTGCTTCCTTCATTCTAGAGCTTCTAGGTGTCCTGTCGGCTGCTAGTGTATGCTCTCCTAGTTTCTTTTTGGAAGCACTCATGGCAATGAGTTTTCCTCCTAGGACTACCTTCATTGTGTTCCATAATTTTGTGTATGTTGTGGCTTCATTTTCATTAAACTCTAGAAAGTCTTTAATTTCTTTCTTTATTTTTCCTTGACCAAGGAATCATTGAGTAGAGTGTTGTTCAGTTTCCACATGAATGTTGCCTTTCTATTATTTATGGTGTCATTTAAGATCAGCCTTAGTCTGTGGTGATCAGATAGGTTGCATGGGATAATTTCAATATTTTTGTATCTGTGGAGGCCTGTTTTGTGACCAATTAATTTTATGGTCAGTTTCGTAGGAGGTACCATGTGGTGCTGAGAAGAAGGTATATCCTTTTGTTTTAGGATAAAATGTTCTGTAGATATGTTTTATTCATTAGTTTCATAACTTTTGTTGGTGTCTATGTGTCTCTGTTTAGTTTCTCTTTCCAGGATCTGTCCATTGGTGAGAGTGGGGTATTGAAAACTTCCACTATAATTGTGTGAGATGTAATGTTTGCTTTGAGCTTACTAAAATTTCTTTAATGAATGTGGCTGCCCTTGTATTTGGAGCATAGATATTCAGAATTGAGAGTTCATCGTTGTAGATTTTTACCTTTGATGAGTATGAAGTGCCCCTCCTTGTCTTTTTTGATAACTTTGGGTTGGGAGTCAATTTTATTCTATATTAGAATGGCTTCTCCAGCTTGTTTCTTTGAACCATTTGCTTGGAAAATTGTTTCCCAGCCTTTTACTCTGAGGTAGTGTTTGTCTTTTTCCCTGAGGTTGGTTTCCTGTAAGCAGCAAAATGTTGGGTCCTATTTGTGTAGCCAGTCTATTAGTCTATGTCTTTTTATTGGGGAATTGAGTCTATTGATGTTAAGAGAAATTAAAGAAAAGGAATTGTTGCTTCCTGTTATTTTTGTTGTTAAAGTTGGGATTCTGTTCTTGTGGGTGGCCTTCTTTTAGCTTTGTTGAAAGATTACTTTCTTGCTTTTTCTCGGGTGTAGTTTCTGTCCTTGTGTTGGTGTTTTCCCTTTATTATCCTTTGAAGGGCTAGATTCATGGAAAGATATTTTGTGAATTTGGTTTTGTCATGGAATACATTGGTTTCTCTGTCTATGGTAATTGAGAGTTTTGCTGGGTATAGTAGTCTGGACTGGCATTTGTATTCTCTTAGGGTCTGCATAACATCTGTCCAGGATCTTCTGGCTTTCATAGTCTTTTGGGAGATATCAGGTGTAATTCTGATAGTTCTGCCTTTATATGTTACTTGACCTTTTTCCCTTACTGCTTTTAATATTCTATCTTTATTTAGTGCATTTGTTGTCCTAATTATTATGTGTCAGGAGAAATTTCCTTGTGTCTAGTCTATTTGGAGTTCTGTAGGCTTCTTGTATGTTCATGGGCATCTCTTTCTTTAGGTTAGAGAAGTTTTCTTCTATAATTTTGTTGAAGATATTTCCTGGCCCTTTAAGTTGAAAAATCCCCATTCTCATCTACTCCTATGATCCATCGGTTTGGTCTTCTCATTGTGTCCTGGATTTCCTGGATGTTTTGAGTTAGGATCTTTTTGCATTTTGCATTTTCTTTGATTGTTGTGCCCATGTTCTCTATGGAATCTTCTGCACCTGAGATTCTCTCTTCCATTTCTTATATTCTGTTGCTGATGCTCACATCTATGGTTCCTGATTTCTTTCCTAGGATTTCTATCTCCAGAGTTGTCTTTTTTTGGTTTTCTTTATTGTTTCTACTTCCCTGTTTATATCTTGTATGTTTGTTTGTTTGTTTTTTTTTCAATTCCCTCACCTGTTTGGTTGTGCTTTTCTGTAATTCTTTAAGGACTCTACCTCTTTAGCAGTATTCTACTGTATTTCTTTAAGTGAGTTAGTAATGCCCTTCTTAAAGTCCTCTATCAGCATCATGAGATATGATCTTAAATCTGAGTCTTGCTTTCTGGGTGTGTTGGGGTATCCAGGACAGGCTGAGGTGGGAGTGCTGGGTTCTGATGAATGTGAGTAGTCTTGGTTTCTGTTATTAAAATTCTTATGGTTGCCTTTTGCCATCTGATAATCTCTGGTGTTAGTTGTTATAGTTGTCTCTGGTTGGAGCTTGTTCCTCCTGTGATTCTGTTAGCCTCTGTCAGCAGTCCTGGGAGTCCAGCTCTCTCCTGAGTCTCAGTGGTCAGATTACTTTCTGCAGGCAAGTTCTCCTCTTGCAGAGAAAGTGCACAGAGGTCTGGAATTCAGTCCTGCCTAGTTTCTGAAGATGAAGGCCCAAAACAAGGCCTGTCCCAGAAGATGTGTTTTGCCTCTGCAGTCTGTACACTCACCTGCACAGACTGGTCTCTGAGGGACCCAGGACACAATATGGCTCTCTCACCTGCTCTGGAGGTCAGAACCCTCTCAGGGGGCTACCTCTACTCTGGTGGAGAAGATGCCTGGATATCTGGAGCCCAAAACGGGGTCTGTCCCAGAAGCTGTGTTGCTTCTACCTGTTTCTGAATCTGTGTCAGTTCTGTAGTCCACACTCTCACCTGTGCAGACTGGTCTCTGAGGGACCTGGGACATAAAATGGCTCCCTCACCTGCTCTGGCAGTCAGAGTCCTACCAGGTAGACACCTCTCCTCTGGCAGAGAAGTTGCCTGGATGTCTGGAGCCTGAAAAGGGGTCTGTCCCAGAAGCTGTGTCGCTTCTGCAGACTGCTCACTCACCCTCCTCCACAGTCCCAAGACATTCTTCTATGTGTGGCTTATACAGTTAGTTAGCCCATCTTTTTTTTTTTTTCCTTCGCTCTCTCCAGTCTGCCCCTCGCTCCAGCCGCCCCCGTCAGCCCCCGCTTGCTCCGGCCAGCCCCACTCACTCCGGTCTGCAGTTAGCCCATATTACTGTACAATCAGGTGTCCTCTGCCTTTTAAATGACATGCGACAATGTCTCACTGAATGATTGGTTGCCTTGGAAAAAGAAACACCAATCATTCCTAGCACCATTGTCATGCAGTAGCTCCTTGTCTCTCTATCATGCACAGGGTCACAAATGGAGGAGCTAGAGAAAGTGCCCAAGGAGCTAAAGGGGTCTGTAACCCTATAGGAGGAACAACAATATGAACTAACCAGTACCCCAAGAGCTCCTATCCCTATCTGTATATGTAGCAGAAATGGCCTAGTCGGCCATCACAGGAAGAGAGGCCCCTTGGTCTTGCAAACTTTATATGCCCCAGTACAGGGTAACGCCAGGGACAATAAATGGGAGTCAATGGGTAGGGGATGCGGGGGGAGGGGAGGTATAGGGGACTTTCAGGATAGCATTTGAAATGTAAATGAAGAAAATATCTAAGAAAAATTGGAAAAAAGAAAATATGTTAATTTTATTCTATCACTAAGTCATCAGAATGCATGCAGATAAATAAATTTAATTTATATGTCAAAAAAAAGAAAATTAATGGAAAAAAATAAATACTGGTTTGAAATACTTGCTTTTAAAACAAAGTTTAAAGTCTTTGGAGGGTGGATTTGCTTCAGTCTCCTCTCCAATACTGCTTCTCTCCATTTCCCCTATAATGTGGTCTGGCCAGGTATGACTTAGTAGTCCTGAGCCAAGGATGCTTCTTGGAAATAAACCCTTTTATTTCTTTTTGAAGCTCAATATCAATACCAGTTTTCTCTCCCAGCTCTTCCCTCATGTGATCAGTCAGGGACTATGATGATTACTATAATGTTCCTGTCATTTGTTCAAAAATCCCTGGCATTGTATAATCATAACAGTGGTCATAGTCTAATTATTTGTTTAGATGTATATTTCTCCTATTAATCTGAATCCCTCAAGAGCAAAAATTACCTGATTATATTTCTGCTCTCAGTGTGTGACATAGCTCTTATACAAGTAAGGCCCTTCTTGACAGTTTGCCAAAGTTATTACTGACAAATGGATTTTTGTTGTTGTTGTTGTTATTGTTGTTGTTGTTGTTGTTAAAAGATCTGATCTATTCTAGGAGTAAATTGCAAACAACTTGGGAAAAGAGATTCCATTTTGCTCCACTGTCCCAGCCCTGATTCACTGGATATTTATCTTTCTTTCTGCCTTAGTCATCTCAGTGGCTCTGTCCTTTGTTTCTAGGAGACCATATCATGTTTTGATGGGAATAGGAAATATTCCTAACTGAACATTCCAGAGAAGTAAGCCTAGTGCTGAGAACAAAGGCTAATGGGGAGGGTGGAAGAAGATAGAATTAAACCCAATACAAAGAAAATTGCCACCGTGAGCATTTTATATTAACCTTTTAAAATGGTGGGTTATCCATTCTGAGCACAAATATATCAATCAGGGAAAATTATAGAGGCAGGAGATATGGCAGCAGCTGTGTGGCTTGCCTAATAAGTCTGGATCTCAACATTTCTCAGCGTGGTGGCATGGGAGATGAGGACTACAAATCAGGAGAACTGTGAGAAGAATATAAATGTCTTGCGTATCAAGGAAAGGAAACACCCTAAATCTTAAGGCTTTAAGAAATTTCAGGGGAATGGTTGTTACTGGGCTTTTGGAAGACAGTTGCTTCTTCCATGTATGTAACTATGTAGTTATATTTTAATGTCAGAAGGATTGGAATTCAGGCTTGTAATCTCTTTATAAAAATAAATATAAAAATATGCTGCACTTTGCTTCTAGACAACAATCTGGAGCAAAGTAAAGACCTCATGCATTATATTTATGGTGTGTGTGTGTGTGTGTGTGTGTGTGTGTGTGTGTGTGTGCGTGCGTGTGTGTGTGTGTGTGCACGCGCGCACATGCACACAGCTGAGTGTGTCTGTGAGTGTCTCTGTGTGTGCACACACATTTATTGAATAGACAAAGAATCATTTAAAGAACAAACAGTACAACTGAATGGCCAGGACACCTGAGAACAGCCTGTTGCTCTGTTTGAAAACTTCTAAGGTAGTGTAGCCACCTTGTTTTCTAAAAATGTTGAACTTGTTCCTAGCATCAATCAGAGGATTAATCATAGGAATCCTTTGAAACTTCCATCTTATCTGGTACTTTTTGACATCTACAACCTTGTTTTCTCTCTCTCTCTCTCTCTCTCTCTCTCTCTCTCTCTCTCTCTCTCACTCTCCATCCCTCTATTTGCTATACAAACACCTAGAGCTTATTTGTTAGAAAAATACACAATGAAGAACAATCAGTTAGACTGAGCACAGTGTCATAAAGCTAAAATCATAGCATTCCAGAGACTGAGGCAGGATGACTGTGAGTTTCAGGTCACACAAAACAAGCAAACAAAACACAATTGAAAAGTTGAGTAAGTTCGAGGCTAGTCAGAGTGACCCATAAAGCAGGAGCAGAAGGCAGCCTGATCACCACCAGAACTATATCTATGTGGTTAGGTGAATTTTCACAAACAATAATAGAACAATAAAATAAACCAGATGAATAAGGACTGGTAGCACGCACAGGTCCTGGGCGGGTTCTGCACAGGTCTAAGTGAGATGGGTCCCAGTGTTGAGCAGGGAAGTGACAATAAGAACCTGTCCTTAACCCAGAAGCCATCTGTAGTTGTAACTGCTCAAAAAGGAATTTAAAACTACACTCAATGGCAGGCCCCACACCCAGCAGTAGATAGCTAACACAAGCGCGCGCGCACGCACGCGCTCACACACACACACACATGCAAAGAGTTTTGTTGTGGTTTAGTTTGGCTTTCTTATAATGTTTTGTCTGGACTTTTTTGACTTTTCCTTACAGATATTTTGCTTATATATTATGTTTTCCTTTTTTTTTTTTTTTTTTACAGGTTTTCTGTATGTGTGAGAATGTATGTCTCAGCATCTGTATGTGTTTCTTCGGCTTTTTATTTGAATTATTTTTCTGCTTGTTTTTATACTCATTTTGTTTTAATACTTTTAGATACCTTTTTGTATTCTAATAAGAGAAAGAAAGGTATGTGTTTAGGTGGGTTGGGATATAGCGATCATTTGTGGGAAACTTGGAAAGGATATCCAATGTCAGAGTATATTGTATCTTTAAAAATCTATTTTTAGTTAAAGGAAATGAGGGAAAAGATGGCTTGTAAAATACTGCAGTTGCAAGCTGACTAAACAGCGAATCCTTCTCATCAGCCCTTCAATGGTCAGCATTTAGCATCTTCAGGTACCAGGAGCTACTACTTCAGGGACATGGGCTCCTTCTGCTCTGATACAGAGAGTCCACCTTTGCAGAGATTCTAAAGGAAAGGCCTAGGTATCTAGAGGGACATCAGGTTTTAGGGGAAAAATGCTCTTTAAAAAAATTCATATCTCTCTCTCTCTCTCTCTCTCTCTCTCTCTCTCTCTCTGTGTGTGTGTGTGTGTGTGTGTGTGTGTGTGTGTGTGTGTGTGTATGTTGTTGCTGTTGATTTTTATTCTCTGGGACTTTCACATTATGCCCACTGATCACACTCTCTTTCCAGTCTTCCCATGTCAGCCCCATCACCCTAGTGATCCCCCCCCAAAAAGTAAAAATAATATAATTTAAAAATGTCTAATTTGTGTTATCTGCATACTTGCTAAAGCATGGTCAAACTCTCAGTGCCCTGCCCCATAAGTAGAACTGAATTTGCACACACTTTTAGTCCCAGCATTTGGGAAACGTAGGCAAGTGGATCTTTGAGTTGGAGGCCAACCTGGTCTGCAAATTGATTTTCAAAGTGAGTTTCAGGACTACCGTGGCTATACACAGCAACCCTGTCTCAAAAACAAAATAATAAACAAAAACAAAACAAAACTGAAACCCTAAAATAAACAAACAAAAGTTCTCTTCCACATCTTTTTGTATAGGATGTTCCATTGTTATTTTAGGGGGAGGGGTTGAGGGAGGCATTGTCACAAAACCCTTCCATGTCCTTTCAACTGTGTACCTATAGTCACTGATATCACTGCAAAAGTAAGTTCCTTACTCTTTACAGTTAACTGGAGCTCAGATCATGGCCCCAATGGTCCCTGTCTACAGTAGGATCACAGACCCAGACAAGACCCTGAAAGGTAGCCCCCACCATGGACATAATCATATTGATATAACCTCAGGTAGCACTGTAGGACAATCAGATCAATATGGCTCCCATCAGCAGAAGGGCACACAGACATCAATGTGGCTTCAGGCTGCAACACAGACCAAAGATATCCACGTGGCCTGGGTGGTAACATGGGCGACAGACATCCATTTGGCCTCCAGCTACATCAGAATCATGGCCTTTGGTGGCACTGCAGGTTACTCATATCAATATGGCCCCAAGGCATCAGAGCCTGAGGACATCACCCAGGCTGTAGCCAGCAGTAAGAATATACATTCACATGGATTTTGAGTTTCATCACAGCCTGGGGCATAAGAATGGACCAGATACCAATGTGGCCTCACCTCTGGTGGGTGGCATCAAGGACTAAGATGATCCCTTGAGGAGGTACAATCCAGAAAGTAAACTTTTCTTCATTTCAGGTCTCATCATTGCCCAAATCCACTCCTCTGCACCTACTAAGTTCCCGACTGGGGCTGCTCTACTCAGCCCATCCTACTGGGCAATGGCATGCTGTACTTTGGACCTCAGTCCTCTCTCACATCTTGTCACCACTGTCACATCTCCAGTGTCACTTCTCTTCACAGTGCACATACAATTCTGTTTTTCAATCTTTCCCACCTCTCCATCACATAATGGTGCCTGCCTCACAAGGTAGAGCCGCCTCCCATTATAATCTCTGTTCAGAGACTAATTTACCTATTTTCTTGAAGGTGAAAATTCATACGAAAAACTGGAGTAGCATTAGGAAAAGAAATGTTTCAAACTTTAAAGCTCCCCAATCAACACTACTTCCCCTCCAGTGACAGATTCTTCGGCTACTATATGTTTCTGTCAACTCTAAATCTTTCTTCAAGATAAGACATTTGTACCAATAAAACTATCTGTTCAGAGAGAATTTTATCTAATTTTATTGGTAACAGAATACAGAACAATTATTAGTTTGTTTCTCATGTGGAGAGACGAAAGGTTTTTGAACTAACATGTGTGGTTAATACTGTATAAACTTGTCCAAAGATCAGAAAAATAAAAGATCACAACATAAGAAAAAAACCATAGACTTTCCATTGGAATGGTGCTTGTCTCAGATATTTGGCTTGAGAATATGTGGCTCATGACATAAAATTTTCACCCTTATCAATTAGCACAGGCAAGATGGCAGCAAAATACTTGACTAAATTGTATGACATCCAACATTAGAAATCTTTTCAAGGTTATAAAGTATCGGATATTTTAATGTGTACTTTCCCTCTAACACTGAAACATGCAAGTGTTTGTGTGTCAGAAGTTTGTATACATTTCTGAATAGATACTTGGCACAGGCCTTTACAACTTTTGGTATTGACTACTACTGAAGAGTGTGCTAGAGGCCAAGCATGGGCTTGGAATTTTGCTAGTTACTTCATTAAGTTGTCTCCGGACCTTTGTGAGGTAGATCTAGGAATATTAAGAATTTAAGACTCTGCTGAAGGTGATCTCTACGAGTTCCTTCTCTGAGAGAGGGGGTTGCCATTCAACAGTCAAAAACCCTGACCCATATTTGTTCCTGTCTGAAAGAATTGTAGGGACAAAAATGGTGAAGAGCCTTAGAAAAAGGAGGTCCAGCGACAGGCCCAAAATGAGATCCAGCTCAAGGGATGGCCTCAAGGCCTGACACTATTACTGGGTTTATGGAGTACTCACAAAAGGGACCTATCCCAACAAGCAGCTCAAAGAATAATATGAAGATTCAGGAGCGTGACTCACTCTGTAGGAGGACAAGCAGTCTCAATTAACCTGGATCCCCGAAGATCTCTCAGACACTGGACCACCAGCCAAGCAGCATACACCAGATGATATGAGGCCCCCCAACACATATATAGCAGAGGACTACAGGGTCTGTGTTCATTCAAAGAAGATATGCCTAACCCTCAAGAGACTGGAGGGAGTGGAGAGAGCTAGTGGGGTGGGAATGGGGTGGGAAGTGGGGACATCCTCATGGAGATGAGGGGAGGGGGTATGGGATGGTGAACAGTCAAAGGACAGACCAGGAGGGGGATAAACTCTGGAGTAAAAAAAATAAATAAATAAAATAAAGAAAAAAAAATAAAAAAAATAAAATAAAATAAAGAAAAAGAACTCAGAGATTATTCAACTCCATACAATTTTCATGATACAAATATTTCTGTCAACGTAGCTTTCAGTGGGTGGGGAGACCAAAGCTTTGTTTTCTTTTGTTAATGCACCCTTGAAAGCTTTGATTTATTTGTTGTTTTCGTGGTTCTGGGTCTAAGTCCGGGCTTTATTCATGCTAGGCAAGCACTGCTGTTGGGCTCCACCTCAGGTCTGGCAGTGCTTTTATTAAATACTTGTATTTTGTTTCTAAGACCAAATTGTTGGTCGTCAAGCTAGGATTTACCCATGTATTTAAGTAAGCCCAGAAAGCTTACTAACATTGCAGGCCTTTTCAACACAGTTTTATAATAAAATGGTATTGACTTCACACAGGCAAGACAATGGAATATTTATTTCAACATATCCTGGTTTTTGACTTGTATTCTGGCAACTTGTAAATAAGCATAGGAAAGTATAAACTAATATTAAAGCATAATAAAGGTTCATATGAAATGGATTCTTTTCAGGACCTCAGAAAGATAAAAGTACCCTAAATAAAGGGTATAAGTTGAGGTCATTAAACATTACATATTTGAAACTAATATTATTTCTCAGTAGTGTACATAAAGTAAGTATGGAGGTAGACAATATTGCCTCCCATACTGCGTGGGCATGCATGTCTGGTATGTGCTTTTGTGGATCATGCTTTGGGTCTCTATTGTACATTTCTGTATTTTCTAACATAAAGCCTCAGCTGGCATGTCCTTGGCTAACAAGGAGAAAATTCTGTCCTAGTTTTCCATAATACATTCATGAAGAGATTTGAAACCAACCAACAGTTACTGCAGAAGGGAAGCCTTAAAAAAAAAAAAAAAGTTGTTCCCTTACAATTTTTAAACAAACACAAGAGTTCAAATACTTAGCTATTAAGCTTTTCAGTGGTAACATAAACAGTGGCTTACTTCTAACCCCTGGAATCCCAAGTCAGATGCTGTCTTCATTCAGTTCTAAACTTTCCTGCTGTAGCTCAAACCAAGGAGATCATGAATGAGGTTCACCAGCTGCACATCCTAGGTGGACTCCTATGGTAGCAATGCTGGGTCAGGGCCTTCATTTTATCATGCCTGGTTGAGAGCTCTTACAAAATGACTGCCTTCTTTTATGCCTTGCTTAGTCTACAGAGAGGACCTTTTACTTCAGAGGGAAAGTATTATTTTTCTCATGATCCTTTTTCCTCAGAGGAGGGAGGTATATGTATGGGGAGGATGTGGTTGACATTCTTGTATTCCATGTGAATGTGGGAAGAATATTCCCTTTAACTCATCATTTGATTTATGCTGAGTCTCCCGGGACATTTTGACATGCCATGTGATCATCAAACTTGAAAGAACTCCAAAGTAACAATCCATCCTCTCCTTTATAGAGCACATGAGGAAAGATGTGAATGCAGATGTATCTATGATGGTGGAAATGAAGTTTTCATAACTCCTCTTGGCCTTCTCAATCTGCCTTATATTGTCTAGATTGCCTGGAATTCTTCTTGCCATGACCAAGTGAAAAAATAAAATAAAAAAAAAAAACTAAATTAAAAAAAAAAAAACTGAGGGATAGTTAATCAACCACTATCCCTTAATAATAATGTACCCTCAGGTTATTTTCAAGTATAGCAGTGGTAAAATACATATATTCATTTCTTATAAGATATATTGCATCTCTGTACTAGCAGTTATAGCCACGCAGCCAAATACGGCTTTATAGACTGATAGTTATGATCAAGACCAATCTATTCTCCTAAGACCCCAAACCAGTCATGAAAATACAGACTATATCCCAGTGATACTGGGGCTTCTTTTTGTAAAGATAAGATTTTGAAGATGCGGGTCAAGTTAATAGAGAGATCTATAAGCAAATTCCCTACAATAAGTGTTATATTTTATGATTTGAATTAACACTCACTTGTGAATGTTTCGTACCTTTTAAATAAGTAAAGAGAATTAACACTGATCCAGTGCACAGCAGAGATTTGCAATTTAATTGATTAATGTTTGCAGGGCTCTGTAGATGAAAGCTGGGGCACATGGGAAATGCAAAGTATTTTTCTAAATATAATGCAAAGTCATTGAAATTTAAGCATCATTTCCTTGTGATAAGAACTTTTAGAGCACTGTGGGCAAGGCACTTAATCTTTGTCCTGGACTTTAATTTTTCTGGGAATGTTGAAATAAATGAGTTCTAGGAAGGATTCTAACATTCTTTGTTTCTAATAACTGTTAGGATGTAGACTGACAGAGATATGCATGGGGAAGAGATTCAGGGGTAGATCATGCAGATTCTTCTGCCAACTAGAGAGTTGCCAGGTGCTATAAGGATTACCTTCATGGATCCTCTTGTAGGCAGCTCAGGAGAGTTCTGTAAGATAGACATTGCTCATATAAGGAAACTGAGGTGTGGAGAAATTAAATAAACTGAGTGTCAGATTTTTACTACAGTAATAAATGTCCAAGGTAACCAACTTTTGAACAATAAATGTTTATTCTGACAGCTTTAAAGGTTTAAACTCATGGCCAATAGGTGCTATACCATAAGTCCTGGGGTGAGGCAGCATGCATGGCAGCAGAGAAGAGGAGACCAAAGGACTTTCATGGTCAGAGCATGAAAGACAGGAGTCAAAGGGAGGTCATTCTTCCCCTCAATGCCTCAAACTCCCTGTTAAAACCTATCCTTTAAGTGTTCTACCATCTAATAGCATGAAACTGAGAATGAGACATTTAGTTTATGTTTTGAAGAAACATTCCAGGTAAATACTGAATATTTGCTTATGAACACAGTCAGAAAATGACAGAATAAAGTCCAAACCACTTCTCTACTGCCCTTGACATGAGCACTCACAATGAAGTTGTCTAGGAAATCCAACCTGCTCAGTCACATCAAGGCTAAGAAAACAATAGCCCAAAATAGGTGCCTCAAAAACATCCTGGAAGCCATATTTGCCTCTGATCTTCCCCTGGCCTATTCTCCTTTCCTTTCCAAGGCAGTAAGTCATAGGCACTAGACTCTCTTTTCCCTTACACGGGTCAGAGATATCTGCATCCCTTTCCATATCAGTCATACAGCCTAAAAAGACTACCCTAAATGTCTGAGCCCTTTCTATGCACCAGTGACCAGAGGGAAATTACAGTAGACCTTCTAGAGTCCTGGAGGAAGTAGTGCTATAACAGAAGGGCCAAGGAAAGTATGAATAAATATCTGGCCCTGTTTCTTCATTTCATCTCTTAACAGTAAATCGTATTTTTGTCATTCATTCATATCTACAAAGATCTCCATTCTACAACAACCCTAATTATTAAAATGGGTAATTTATGTTATATATTTAGGTTCTTCATTCTGGAGGCATATATATGATAACAAGAGGGCATTGTAAATATATCATAAATAAATATGTTATAATATCCTCTTGTTATCTTAGCACTGTTACAGGGGCTCATTCATAAGTGCTTCTTGCTTTTGCTGCCTTCCCTTCATCTGACACCCACCCTAACCCTTTTTGCTGACAAGTATTTTCTTATATTTTAAAAGCTAACTGGCTGCAGATGTGTTCCTGAGAGAATAGAGGAAAGAAGTCACTTCAACAGATGATAACCTTGCCTGGTATACAGCTTTCTGATTGTCTCACTGAGGCTTCCTTGTTCATCTGTAACAGGGATTTGGTCTCAAAGTCCCCCCAGAGAACCCAGTCTCCTGTGGTAAAAAGATGTCCTTCTTTTCCCCAGCATCTGTCCTCAGATAGCTGTGCAGACAGAACAGGACATAGTCTCTAGCTCTAAAATAAGGAGAGTTTTCTTTGAGGTAACACAGAATTTGAATCCCTGGTTCCTGGTAGGAGTCTGGAAGCTTTGTTCAAGGCATTCTGAGGGAAAGACAGTTTGCCTGACTGAGGCTGGTGAGCCTGGATCCCTCTGACAGGCATTTCCCTCTCCTTCTTTCTTCCCTTTGTTCCTTTGGCCACTATGCAAGCAATTAGTGCTGTTGAATCCTTAATAAGCCAATTTAGTTCAGCCCACATAGCTATTTTGTTCCTAATAAATCAATTAATTCAGCTCACATTAAGAAGACTGTCATGTTTACAATATCACAGTCAGAATCTACATGTTTCGATAAGAAATAAGATGGTGAAGAGTATTTTTAGCGTAAAATTGCATCTTTATCTACATTGTGGAGGGGATGTTCTTTGTACATGTGTCTGCTGCTGCAGCCGTCTGTGGTTCCTAAGCTTGATCAGTGTCCTGGGAATCCTTTTTAAATATTTCTCAGGTGGGAATCCAGCGAGTAAAAGTCTGTGTGCTTTATCCAGGCGATTTTTATCAAGGACAGAGCAATGTGTCTGTAGTAGGGTGGCCTTCTCAGAGCTCTCCTTTCACAAAAGGTTATCCTGATTTCTTTCTGGCAAGTTGGCATGAGCTAGAGTTATCTGAACAGAGGAGTCACAGTTGAAACCATGCTTCTCTTAGAATACTTGTAGGCACCTTTATAATGGCATTTCCTTGAATGCCCTATTGAGAGCAAGCCTTGGGGAACAAGTGTAATCAGCACTGCTCGTCTGCCTCTGCCTCAGTGACACTCTCCACGCTCCTATTTTGAGTTCCTGCTCTGACTTCCATCAGTGATGAAATATGGCCTGAAAAATTGCAATACAAATTCTTTATCAAGTTGCTTCTTGGTATGGTGTTTAATCACAGCAATGGAAACTTAACTAAAACACTCTCTAAATGATATGTGGAACTAATGAAAGATAAAGTATCTAAAACATCTTCAAATAATGTTTACAAATGGACATTATCAGTACCTGTTAAGTCTCCTTTAATAACTTTATTCACAAGCAATGTGAACGTTAGTTTATTTAATTCAGATTTGAACTACGGTTCTAAATACACTTACCCTGTAATAGGTGAGGGCTAGTAGCCAGATGTGTGAACTATAAACTTTGGCAATATTCATGGTAACAGAACTAATATAGCAATGATATGGTATGGTTGCTCAAGTACCTCCAAATACCTACAGAGGCTGGTTTCCTGCCTATCTCTGTATTTTTATAGAATAGAAATTGACAGGCACCAATAGCCTTCTATTTTAAAGGAACTAGTTCCAATCGGTAGCATATTCTGGAGCACAGCCTCCTAATTTTATCCATTCAAAATAAAGATTTACCTTGATCTGAGAAATTTTATGCTATCTTAAGCAAACCAGGGGAAGCAAGCCAGTAGAGAACATCCCTCCATGGCTCCTGCATCAGCTCCTGCTTTCTTACCTGTTTGAGTTCCAGTCCTGACTTCCTTTGGTGATGAACAGCTGTATGGAAGTGTAAGCTGAATAAACCCTTTACTCCTCAACTTGCTTCTTGGTCATGATGTTTGTCCAGGAATAGAAACCCTGACTAAGACACTATCCTACTCCCAAATCAAAATACCATTTAATGATACTTTTAAGATGGCCAGCTTAGGCCATCGAGAGAGGAGCCGCCGCCATGTCGGCACATCTGCAGTGGATGGTCGTCCAGAACTGCCCCAGTTTCTTGATCAAGAGGAATAAGCAGACGTACAGCACGTACAGCATGGAGCCAAATAATATGAAGGCCGGAACTCCTTCCGCTACAACGGGCTCATTCACCGCAAGACCGTAGGAGTGGAGCCAGCGGCTGGTGGCAAAGGGGTCGTGGTAGTTATGAAACGCAGATCCGGTCAGCGAAAACCTGCCACTTCTTATGTGAGGACCACCATCAACAAGAATGCTCGGGCTACCCTCAGCAGCATCAGGCACATGATCCTAAAGAACAAGTACCGCCCTGATCTGCGGATGGTGGCCATCCACAGGGCCAGTGCCATCCTTCGAAGCCAGAAGCCTGTGGTGGTGAAGAGGAAACGGACCCGCCCCACCAAGAGCTCCTGAGCCCCACACCCCTGAAGCAATAAAGAGTCCACTGACTTGTTGGCAGAAAAAAAAAAAAAAAAAGATGGCCAGCTCAGTAAACTACAATAACAATTTTTAAAATAAAACCTTCTAATACAATACAACCTAAAGATATATTAGTGTGATATTTCTGTGTTAGAGAATGATAACAGAGATACCATATAGTCTCTGTTTAGGAACTAAATTATTTTAAGAGTATAGAAGTTTGTGTAAAATAAAAACATTGCCATTTATAACAGAGTGGTTTATATTCTGAGCCCATGTTGCAAGAAACATTGGCATTGTATAGTGTAATGATGTATGCACTGAAAACTATTGTGGTTTTGGCTTCAGACTCCATGCTGTGATGGAATAATGTAAAGTAACATGTATGCATGGGCATTGCCAGAAATACCTTGGGTATGTTACACATGTGATTGTCAATTAAGTTTTGGACACTGTGCATTCAGAAACCTTTTACTATTGCCAAAACTGGTGTGTTCATGTGTGTGTGTGTGTGTGTGTGTGTGTGTGTGTGTGTGTGTGTGTGTCCAAATATGCTCATGGACCATATTTAAGATGCCATGTTTTAAAGAGAGTGTCATAATCTGATCAAATTTGGAGCCCTGCCAGGTGAAGTGCAGTAAAGAGTATGGATCTAAAAGGGAAAGCACGTTTGGGCATGTGGAGTACCTGCCTTGAGGAAGGTGCAGCCATGTATATGACAGTAGCATATCTGTCTTTTCATATGGAAGAGTTGGGATTTATTTAATGTTAACTCTATGGGCATATCTAAGAGTGTCTAGGAAGAGGCTGCTGAGTGCTGTGTATAACCCAACGCCTTCCAACACCTGCAGCTCGTAGGCAGGGGAGCCACAGACCACACCTTGTTCTAGAGATGAAAAAGAAGAGGATCCATATCTAGAGGGACACTGTAGAGTTGTGTTTGATGGAAAGTAGAAAATCTCATATTTGAATTGTTTGACCTAGAAAAGAGAGCTTGCTGTCTTGTAGTTTATCTCCTCACTAGACTTATAATCTATATTTGTTTAATATCTTTGAAAAGCAGCTTGAACTTAATAAAAAAAAAGAATGAGTGAGAAATTAGAGGGACAGCATGTTGGCAAGCATAGGTGTGATTATGATAGCAGTAGCTTCCCTTCCATTTCATTCTACCCCACGTCTTTGCACTTGACAAAACTGCCAAACAATTACCATGGATGATCTTGACTTTGTCTTGAATATTAAACACCCGCATATTCGTTTGGTATCATTGCCTCAGAGCATTTTGTACCCAGGCTGCCAATATGAAGAAGACAATAATAGCATGGGTGTAACTTTGAGTAAAATTTCTGAAAAAGACATGTATGTGGAAATACAATGGCTTTTTTGGTAATCTTTTTAATTCACTAAAAACTTAGTTAAGGCCTATGAGTAGATACAGAAACCATGTAAATTCCTTAGAAAATTAGCATTTTCTGGTACAAATTTATCATTTTTACATTCCCAGCACCAGGAATCTGGATTCAATAACAACCATTTCTCCTACTGAGAATCTTGCTTTCCATTTCCTCATCTTCCCAGCCTCCTCCCTTCCCCCACTCTTCTTCTTCTCCCCCCTCCTCCTCCTCCTCTTCCTTCTCCTCCTTCTCCTCTTCCTCCTTCTTCTTGCTTTAATCATTATCTTTAACCCAGAGTTCTATTGCTCCAATGTTAATTGTTTATTTATGCAAATAAATGAAATCTCCTGGATCTCAGTGTTAACAAAAAAATCTAATTTAGAATTCTTGCACACATCTAAAACTTATCAAATTAATACCACAGCTACCAATTGGTTATATTTTTTTTCATATTTAGGTTAGAATACAGACAGAAAATTGCAGATTGTCAAAAAGAAGTTAGTAAGTTTGGAAAAATTCAGAAAGCTTTATGCTTGTGTTTAAGTTGTAGAAAGACCCATGGATATGTTAGCTTGTTTTCTTTTATCCTTTTGACTTTTCAAACATATATACAATGTAATATAATCATATTTATCTCAATACTCTTCCATTCCTCTCCTAATCTTCCTGATTCATTTTCTTCCCAACTACTCCCTCTCTCATATTCTATGTCTCTCTCCTCTCTCTGCCTCTATCTCTGTCTCTTTATGTGCCTCTGTCTGTCTCTCTCTCTCTCTGTGTCTCTCTCTGTCTCTCTCTCTCACTCTTTCTCAGCAAGTACTGTGCAAGTAGTTATAGCTTTCTGTTACTATGACAATACACATACAATAAACAACTTAAAGCCTGAAGAGTTTAGTTTGGCTAATGAGTTTTCAAGCTTCAGTCCTGGGTTTTCCACCCTATTACTTTGGCCCAGTACATTAGAGAGGAAGCATGTGCTAGAAGAAGATGCTCATTTCCTGGCATCTAGGAAACAAAGATAAAGAGGAAAGCCTCAGATCCAAATATCCATTTCAAGGGTACAGCCTCAATAAACTACTGATTCCAGCAGTCTCTATCCCAACAAGATTTTATACACCTCCCAACAGTAAGCAAATTGGTGTACAAGCTTTAATGATGTGGTCCTTTATGGGACAGATCATATATACATGGTAGTGACCATTTGTGCTATAAGCAGAAAAATATGATTTCTACCTGAAATTTCTCTTTTTCATTTTTCAGATGGAGAAAATGTCCATTTCTTGAAGTGTCTTGATTTATGTATCTTATGCTGTTATGCTCGGTAATGAATAATTCTAAAATATAAATTACTTTGCAACTAGCCTGCCTGGCAGGGATGGATGTATTCTGAAGAGACATGTATTCTCTCTCTTTGATTATCATAGTATAGAAAGATGGGCCCCAAGAAATCAGAAGTTTCCCCCAGGAAATCTGCCAAGAGAGGAAATGAAATGGCTGAAGCCTGGGAGGGATCTAGAGGAGGAGCTTGTTTCCTGGGAAAGAGATTTACAAATGTCAACTGAATTAGCAGAAGAGAAGGACTTTGTAGGAAAGACTGGGAGTTGGAATGGTGGTAGACAGAGGACTACACCTTGCTGGGCTGTTTAGTTATGCATATTTTCTGTTCTCTATTTAAACTCTGCCCTCTTGTTAGTGGGAATCCTCAATAGATTTGGGGAAGCCCTTGGATCACTTTGTCCCTCTTCCCAGGGTAGCCACAGTAAACACAATCTCTTTTTTGTGCCCTTCACTGTTAATTTCTTTAACTGACTTAATTGAGGGTGGGTGGTTGAACCAGGCATATTGGATCACAAGCTGTGACACCTAAGTTGGGTAACAACTCCAACCAAATGTTTATTGCTTGTCTCTATTACATATTCAAATGGATTAACCAATTGCTCTTTTCTCCATTTTTCATGTTTTCAGTGACCTGTGTAGACCAGAAAGGCTCAGTCGTAGACTCCTGGATCATGGCAAAGGACAGAATAGACTTACCATGTCATAGTACAAACTAAGTCATAGATCTGATGTCAGTCTGTAGGGTAGGATGGCAGACATAGGAGCCTTTAGTCACAGATGAAAATGCACTCAAGGCCATTGAGATTAAATACATCCTAAAAATATTTTGTCTAGTCTGATTGTTTCCTCAACTACTTGATTGATTTATCTGTCCTGGGTTTTACTAACTCACCAATATTTCATCATTTGTTGTAATGTCTTTAGATTTTTGGTAAATTCATATTATTTGTTTATAAGTAGTTTGGCAAATTGAAATAAATTAATATACAGTCAATTATTTGACTTTCAAAAGAAATTCTAATATTTCCTTCTTTCTTTCTCTAAGACCTTTAAAATACCACTCCAGGGCATATACCCAGAAGATGCTTCAACATGTAATAAGGACACATGCTCCACTATGTTCACAGCAGTCTTATTTATAGTAGCCAGAAGTGGGAAAGAGCCCAGATGTCTTTCAATGGAGAAATGAATAGAGAAAATGTGGTACATTCACACAATGAATATTACTCAGCTATTAAAAATAATGATTTTATCCATAGGGATCAAGTAGGGAGAGGGCAGATTGAGAGAGTATTGGAAGAGACAACTGAAGTGGGAAATGCATCTCTGGGATGAGCTAGAAATCTAGGAAAATGGAAACTATCAGGAATCTATGAGCCTGACCCTAGCTAATACTCCTAGCAGTGGGGATATGAAACCTGAAACAGCCATCTCCTGCAACAAGGCAAATCTTCTAATGAAGGGATTGAGATAGCAAATGAGCCCTAAAACTTTTGACTCACAATTCGACCTGCATACAAGATGTGCATGGATAAAAATGAAGCAGAAATAAGAGAGTGGGTAAAGAATGACTGGCCCAGATTGAGATCCATGCCATGAGAGGGAACCCACCCATGGCACTATTAATAATATTTCACTACACTTACAGAAATGTGCCTAGAATAACTGTCACCACAGAGGCTTCGTGGCGCATCTTCACTTGATCTTAGCCAAAAGGCCGAGAAGCGATCATGGAGCATCTTATGAAAACAGTTACAAAGACACACAGCCAAACATCAGGTGGAGTTTAGAGAATCCTGTGGAAGAGGGGAGGGGAGAAAGGATTGAAGGAGCCTGAAGAGTCCAGGACACCACAAGAAAACATACAGAATCAGCTAACCTAGGCCTACAGGGGCTCACAGAGACTGAACTTCCAACCAGAGAACATATATGATATGAATCTAGGCCCTCTGCACAGATGTAACAGTTGTGCAGCTCAGGCTTCATGTGGGATGGCTCACAGCAGCAGGGGCTGTCTCTGACTCTGTTGCCTGCTTTTGGATCCCTTTACCTTAACCAGGCTGCCTTGTCTAGCATTAATAGAAGATGTAGCTAGTGTTACTGCAACTTGATATGCCAAGGCAGGTTGATATCCATGGGAGGCCACCTTTTTTCTGAGGAGAAAGGAAGGAGGTATGGATGGGGGGAAGTGAAAGGAAGGAACTGGAAGAAGAGGAGTGAGAGAAAGCTGCCATGAGGATGTAAAATAGACTAATTAGTTAATTAGAAAAGAGTACTGACTATTCTTGGAAAGGAAGTAAGAAACTCCAGTTTCAGGGCATCTAGTACCTTCTTCTGATTCCCTTGAGCACTACATTACACATGGTGCACATACACACATGCAGTAAAACACTCACACACTAATCAAAATAAATATTTTTAAAGAAAAAAAAAGGGAGAAATTAAACCTGAAACACAGAGATCATGAAGAAAATGGCATACAGGTCTATTGTATTCAGGGTGTTTATAACTAGTGGGAAAATATCTTAAACACAGGCCTAGGATAGACATGATACCCCTAGTCAACAAAGCTCCTCACCAGAAACAATACCAACAAACATTGTAAACTAGAACCCTTCAAAGTAATGAAACTGGACTTGCCATGTGGTGAGCAGCTGAAAGGGGAAGACAGTGGTGGAGAGAGAAGATAAGAGAAAGAGAGAAATGGGGTGATGTGGGAGGTGCAGTCCTTGGAACTGCAACCTGTGCTCTACAATTTCAATAAGAACTTCACAGGGAGCTGCGGTCTGTGGGATTTGGTTTGCTGTATGCTTCTAGAGAAAAAGGAATGAAAATGGAGCAAGACTGAAAGAAAGCAATGAACTGAGTTAGCCTACTCATTTTCAACGTCATAAATATGCTACTTAAGTAACTCAGTAATTCTTTCTTCTACAAAGTTATAACAGCAACCCAAGTGTATTACCTATTCACTTTCCCAGCGTTGCTGGTGATAGGGATTTGGGGAAATTATATGTCCCGCAATACATTATATATATGACACTCATATATATGATATATGTGTGTATGATATATATATATATATATATATATATATATATATATATATATATATATATATATATAAAATAGTTTGAAAGCAAAGTTGTATCACTTTCCCTCTAAGATAATCTCTCTCGCTCTCTCTCTCGCTCTCCCTCTCTCTTTCTCTTCTGTGTTCATGTGCACTCTTTCTCTCTTCTAGACCCTCCATATCCTTCTTAATATTTTATCGGATAGACCCTCCATATCCTTCTTAATATTTTATCAGATATGAGAGGCAAGGTAAGCCTTTGAGGATTCAAATCAGAGAGAGAACGGAGCCAGAATCATTCACTGCATCTTTGGAGTACAACTAATCAGACTTCCTTCCTTTCCCTTAAAGAAACCATGATCAGATTTTTGA
The DNA here is from genome assembly GCA_902729485.2 of Mus minutoides. NCBI lineage: Eukaryota > Metazoa > Chordata > Mammalia > Rodentia > Muridae > Mus > Mus minutoides. Next base: position 1,267,503 of record LR749499.1, on the reverse strand, counting down.
GTATATGATGCACTTGGCCATAATGCCTCTAAGAAGAACCATGCTTTTATCAGTTCTGTTGAAAAGACAAAGTATTAAATTCCTCAGCAGCAATTCCCTAAGGTAAAGAGAGGAAATTCCACTTTCAAAACATGGAAAATATCCCCAGCACTAAGCTATTTTAGAAAGCTGTGGTTGAGCCCTTCATCTGAAGAACCAGTCACAGAACAGCTGTCACCCATAAGTACATTTTCCAGTAATGCGGTAATGGGTGAGTCCCAGAATCTGCCCAGTTGGCTTCATTCCAAGTGTGAACCAAGACATTTACAATTCATAGAATTATAGTACTAAGGAACATACATGTTTCAACCTTCCAATCCCACCTACATATGAACAGGGATGAAAACATTACTGTTTTATAAAGTAGCTGTTGCAGTGTTTTGAGTCATATCAATTGTAAAAACTGTCTCTTTCATGTCGAACTAAAACCTATCTCCTTTCAGTTCCTACTCTCGAGAAATAGATATTTAGCACTGCCCTCTGTATTCTGGAGATTGTTTTGTTTTCTATGTTAGATTAAACCCACCTAGCCAAAGGGTGTCAATGTGGATATCAAAGAGAAATGTAGGAAGCAGGAGGGCAACTGAATATGGAAAGAGAAAAGTTTACAGTAGTGTTGAATCATAGTTACAGAGACCAAGACACAATATCTGGGCAAAGTACTCTGAATAATTATGCTGTAACAGCAGGCATGAATTAATATTATCTTGAACATCCATGAATATCTCAATAAGGTTAAGAAAAATAATCCTTGTACATGAACTTACCAAAACAGTCTCCATTCCCTGCAGTCATAGAGAAAGCCTTTGCTTGCCCCCGTTAGCACTCCCACAACACAGATGGACACACACCTGGGTATGAAGACCTACCTGAGGATGTGTAATATGGTCACAATAATGAATAGATCTAAATAAACTTAGGACTTACAGTGAAGTGAAGCCCCTTGTTTTAGGTGCAGACACGATTTAGCCAGCATCATTTTAAGGCACTTCCACAGACTCTCTGAGGGTGGGAACCCTGTGAAGGAGCCTGGATCTTGAGTTTGTTTCTTCAGTCAAAGCCACATGGGAGAACCACTGACCAGAAGCAGCCCCAGGAGACTATGCGAGCAAGATGGGAATTTTTGCAGTGTTAATAGTCCAAGAGTAGGTTCTTTTCACAGAGCAGTTAGTCTACAACAAGTAGCATTGATCCAAGGCAAGGTAACACCAAGATCATACTTTTCAAAGACCATTTCAACAGACTCAAAATCTGAAGATTTATGCATAGAATAATATTATTGGTACACTAATAACATTATTAGTACAACTATACTAATTAGTGATTTTTCTACATTATCTATAGCATAATCATTTGTTATAGCATGAATTTAAAATTATTTAAATCCCCAGTAATACTGAATTCAAAAGATTATATGTTTTCAGTATGGATGTTAAGCAAATATTACAAATATAGAGAAAATATTCATGCATATTAAAAGAAATCTATGCTATCTCACAGATAACAACTATTTAATCTTAAAGAACTGACAAACCAGAGAAATGGGATAGTGGGACTAATATTCAGTAACAAGAAATAGCCACCAGAAACCAGAGATAACTATAATGTAGCAAACAAGCAAGAAAGAGTAGATCACATCTTCCATCTCTAAGAGCCTGTGTTACCCAGGGTGTGGAAACAAATGAGCCGAATGCTAAGTTCAGAGACTCCTATCAGATAGTGTTCCAGCGTAAACCTTTTTCTAAGACTGTGTTTCTAGCATTAAGAGTAAAATGGTTAGGGAAAGCTCATGTATCATCTCCACACAATGCTGAATACCAGTAACTTCATTTACTGCAACATTTCTTCATCCAAAATGATCTAGAATAAACAATTTTTGAAGCTCAGAGTGAATGCAGAGAACAATTACAACTTTCTTTTAAATGTTTTATTGTTTTAGTTTAAGATTATATTAAAATAAATAATTTTTATGCATTTAATACCAGAATTGTATCTCTTTAGCCTCTTCACAGACTTGAAGCTTGAATCTTTGCAATTCTATTCTGGAATAGATTCTCACTATTTTAGCAAAAAAAAAAAAAAAAATTAAACAAAGATGTAACAATATTCCCAATTTGAAAATATAGCTTTTAATTAAAGGAATAAATTATATTTAGTGACTTCCTGGTTTCTTTTTTCCTCCAGTTTTATGTTTTCCAGTAATAGATTTTTAAATTTCATTTTCCATTTTGCTTTGTCTTGACAAGCATTACTAACAATGGCCATCTAGAAGCAAAGTCAGAGACACTTTAGGCATCCTAGAATTTTAATGATGGTCTAACTAATCTGCCTCCAACAGTGTTCAGAGATATAATAATAATAATAATAATAATAATAATAATAATAATAATAATAATAATAATAATAATAGCAGGCCAAACTCCACTTACAAAGCGTGTTTTGTGTGTCATATGTATTAAAGTATGGTGCGCATACATGTGTCTACATATTCACATTGTTCTGTTATATGTGTGTGGACATATATGTGGATAGATGGACATGTTTGTGTATGTGCATATGTGTGGTGTGTGTGTGGTATGTATGTGTGTTTAGGTGTGTGCATGTATGTAGTATGAGCCAGACTTTACATATGTCTTTCTCAATTTGCTTCTACCCTTCTACATATTGACATAGGCTCTTTTACTGGAACCAAAATGCATGAATTTGGCTAATCCATCAAGCAAGATCATCTTTTCCCATCTATTGACTTCTAGAATCACAGGTGGTCTGCTGTGTCCATCTTCATTTACATGGAAGCTGAGGATTCAGACTCAGGCTCTTACTCTTGCATGCAGGTAACTCTGAGACCTTTGTTCAGCAGTAGTAACACTTTATAAAATATAAATTGTATATATGCTTTATCGTTAGGGGACATTCTTAACACATATCATAGTTTTTACTTGTACAATAGGATATGCTTCATTCAAGAATACCATCAGGGAAAGAATTCTCAATGATAGAACAATAGATTAAAAATCTTGAACTCAAACTCAGAAACAATAAAACAAACATATCAGTAGCCAAATGTTTAAAGCAGTTCTACCTGTCTTTATTTGCAAAGTGTTCATGACACAGAAAGAGTAGTCAGGAGGCAATAGAAACCCATTTAAGTGACACACACTATAAAGGACACTGGTCACCGAGGTCACCCAACTTTGTAACCCACTCCAACTCATCCATAATGTTGTCGCTATTTCAAATACTGGTCAACATGCATTACTTTAACCCTAAAGAAAAGGTTCATTTATTCCACACTAATCTATGAATCACATATTTTATTGCTTGACTTAATGGAAGAATCAGAAAGGGAGATTTAAGTTCTGCACTACAGTGGGAAAGTTTCAGATGCTAGACCAAGGTCATTTTTAGCCAAGGGTCAACTGCAGTTCTTGGCTTACTTAAAGAGAACAAACAGATGACATAGTATTTACAAGCTGGTTAAAACTGGAATTTCTTCCATTTTAAGAAAGTAAACCATGAGTATTCTTAAACCCCAGTAATGTGAATAGTGTAGAAACTTTTGGACAAAACATAACCCTACTCAGAGAAAAGTGTAAGATAGACCATGTAGTTAGGCAATCTGCATGTCTTCCTTTAGGGTTTGTGTCCAGCCTCCTCTGTCACCAGTCTCTACAGCTCCAATCAAGGGTGCAGTTTTACTCTATGGTTTGTTCTATTCTCACATTTCTTCATTCATTAGGTTTTGAATAAGAGGCTAGTACTCCAACATGTATAAATATACCAAAAATGGGAATTTTAGCTGAGTTCTAGAATTTTAGCTGCATCTAGAAAGTAAAACACCAACCAAATGATAATTATTAGTTGAAATAAAAAAAAAAAAAAAAGGTGCCGGGTGTAGTGGTGCACGCCTTTAATCCCAACACTCGGGAGGCAGAGGCAGGCAGATTTCTGAGTTCGAGGCCAGCCTGGTCTACAAAGTGAGTTCCAGGACAGCCAGGGCTATACAGAGAAACCCTGTCTCGAACCCCCACACCCCCCAAAAAAGGCTATTTAACATTTAAGAAGCTAATGACTATATTTTTTCAAGCATTCCTTGGGGTTTTATTCTTTTTTATTTATTAGATATTTTCTTTATTTATATTTAAAATGTTATCCTCTTTCCTGGTTTCCCCTCTGAAAATCTCCTATCCCTTCCCCCCACCTCTTGCTCCCCAACCCTCCCACCCACAATACTGGTATTCCCCTATACTGGGGCATAGATCCTTCACAGGACCTAGGGCCTCTCCTCCTACTGTTGACCAAATAGGCCATCCTCTGCTACATATACAGCTAGAACCACAAGTTCCACCATGTTTTGTTTGTTTTGTTTGTTTTTTGTTTTGTTTGTTTGTTTGTTTGTTTGTTTTTGGTGATTTAGTTCCAAGGAGCTCTGGGGGTACTGGTTAGTTCATATTGATGTTCCTCCTATGAGGTTTCAAACCCCTTCAGCTCCTTGGGTACTTTCTCTGGCTCCATCATTGGGAAACTTGTGCTCTATCCAATGGATGATTGTGAGCATCCAATTCTGTATTTGCCAGGCACTGGCAGAGCCCCTCAGGAGATAGCTATATTTGGCTCCTGTCCACAAAGCTCTTGGCATCTGCCATAGTTTCTGAGTTTGGTGGATTGTTGGAGTCCACTGCCCGCAGTGGACGGGGTTCCTGGAGGTTTGGCCCGAAGCTGAAATGAGACTAAGGGACATAGGGGAAGAAAGAAGATCTCCAAGGCTACATGGTTGCTTCTGCTTAGAAGGACTGTTTAATGGTGGACAAGCATTTGGGGACAAAGGAAGGGAAGGCCCAGTTTTCTGCACAGGCGTTCTGGATTTTGGCGGGAACCCTGAAGTATTGTGACATCGCACGTTGTGCAGGTGGGCTGGTCTTAGGTGGGCCACCGGCCTGTAAGCTGGGCGGAGCCGGGGGACCTGGGAGACCTGGAAAAACAGACTGCAGGTGTCACTGGGCTGTCAAGCCTAATTAATTAGACAATGGATGCCGCTGGGGTGCGGCTTCTCAAGGCTCTGGTCATTGCACCAACTATGCTGGTGGGGGAGGGGTATCACAGTGGATGTTAATGGGATGGATTGCCTCGTGGGTCAGTCTCTGGATAATCATTCAGTCTCTGCACCAAACTTTGTCACTGTAATTCCTTCCATGGGTATTTTGTTTCCCCTTCTAAGAAGGATTCTGAGCTTCTGGGCTAATATCCACTTATCAGTGAGTGCATATCATGTGTGCTTTTTTGTGACTGGGTTACCTCACCAGGATGATATCCTCCAGATTCATTTATTTGTCTAAGAATTTTATAAATCCATTGTTTTTAATAGCTACATAGTACTCCATTGTATAAATGTACCACATTTTTTGCATCCATTCCTCTGTTGAGGGGCATCTGGGTTCTTTCCAGCTTCTGGCTATTATAAATAAGGCTATGAACATAGTGGAACATGTGTCTTTATTACATGTTGGAGCATCTTATGGGTATATGCCCAGGAGTGGTACTGCTGGATCTTCAGGAAGAACTATGCCCAATTTTCTGAGGAATTGCCAAACTGATTTCCAGAATGGTTGTATCAGCTTGCAGTCCCACCAACAATGGAGGGGTGTTCCTATTTCTTCACATCTTGACCAGCATCTGCTGTTACCTGAATTTTGGATCTTAGCTATTTTGATTGGTGTAAGGTTGACTCTCAGGGTTGTTTTGATTTGCATTTCCCTGATGATTAAGGATGTTGAAATTTTTAAAAATGCTTTGCAGACATTCAGTATTCCTCAGTTGAGCATTCTTTGTTTAGCTCTGTAACCCATTTTTAATAGGGTTGTTTGATTTTCTGAAGTCCAACTTCTTGAGTTCTTTATATATATTTGATATTTACCCCCTATCACATTTAGGATTGGTAAAGATCTTTTCCCAATCTGTTGGTTGCCTTTTGGTCTTATTGACAGTGTCCTTTGCCTTACAGAAGCTTTGCAATTTCATGAGGTCCCATTTGTCAATTCTTGATCTTACAGCCCAAGCCATTGGTGTAGTATTCAGGAATCTTTCCCCTGTGCCCATATCTTCAGGGCTCTTCCCCACTTTCTCTTCTAAAAGTTTCAGTGTCTCTGATTTTCTGTGGAAGTTCTTTGATCCACTTAGACTTCAGCTTTGAACAAGGAGATAAGAATGGATCAATTTGCATTCATTTACATGCTAACCTTCAGTTGAGCCAGCACCACTTGTTGAAGATGCTGTCTTCTTACCACTGGAGCGGTTTAGCTCCTTTGTCAAAGATCAAGTAACCATAGGTATGTGGGTTCATTTCTGGATCTTCAATTCTTTTCAATTGATCTACCTGTCTGTCACTGTACCAGTACCATGCAGTTTTTACCACAATTTCTCTGTAGTACAGATTGAGGTCAGGGATGGGGATTCTACCAGACGTTCTTTTATTGTTGATAATAGTTTTTGCTACCCTAGAAGTTCTGTTATTCCAGATGAATTTGCCTTTTCTAACTCTATGAAGAATTGAGTTGGAATTTTAATGGTGATTGCAACCATTTTTACCATATTAATCCTGCCAATCCATGAGCATCGGAGATCTTCCCATCTTCTGAGATCTTTGATTTCTTTCTTGAGAGACTTGAAGATCTTATCATATAGTTCTTTGACTTCCTTAGTTAGAGTCACTCCAAGGTATTTTATATTATTTGTGACTATTTTGAAGGTTATTGTTTCCCTAATTGCTTTCTCAGCCTGTTTATTCTTTGTGTAGAGAAAGGTCACTGATTTGTTTGAGTTAATTTTATATCCAGGTACTTCACTGAAGATTTTTTATCAGGTTTAGTTTCTTGGTGAAATTTTTGGAATCACTTATATATACTATCATATCATCTGCAAATAGTGATATTTTGACTTCTTCCTTTCCAGTTTGTAAATCTTTGATCTCCTTTTGTTGTGTAAGTGGTCTGGCTAGGACTTCAAGTACTAAATTGAGCAGAAAGTACTTCAAGTACTAAATTGAATGGGCAGCCTTGTCTAGTCCCTGACTTTAGTGGGATTGTTTCCAGTTTCTTTCCATTTAGTTTGATGTTGACTATTGGTTTGCTGTATATTGCTTTTATTATGTTTAGGTATGAGACTTGAATGCCTGATCTTTTGTTGTTATTGTTGTTGTTGTTGTTTTTTTGTTTTGTTTTGTTCTGTTTTTCAAGACAGGGTTTCTCTGTATAGCCCTGGCTGTCCTGGAACTCACTTTGTAGACCAGGCTGGCCTCAAACTCAGAAATCCACCTGCCTCTGCCTTCCAAGTGCTGGGATTAAAGGCCTGCGTCATTGAATGCTTGATCTTTCCAAGACTTTTATCATGAAGGAGTGTTGGACTTCATCAAATGCTTTCTCAACATCTAATGAGATGATCATGTGGTTTTTGTCTTTGAGTTTGTTTATATAGTAGATTATGTTGACAGATTTCCATATATTTAACCATCCTTGCATCTCTGGGATGAAGCCTACTTGATCATGATGGATGATCCTTTTGATGTGTTCTTGGTTTGCGAGAATTTTATTGAGTATTTTTGCATCAATACACACAAGGAAAATTTGTCTGAAGTTCTCTTTCTTTGTTGCATCTTTGTGTGGTTTAGGTATCAGAGTAATTGTGGCTTCATAGAACAAATTGAATAGAATACCTTCTGTTTCTATTTTGTGGAATAGTTTGAGGAGAGTTGGAATTAGGTCTTCTTTGAAGGTCTGCTAGAACTCTGCACTAAACCCATCTGGTTCTGTGATTTTTTTGTTTGTTTGTTTGGGTTTTTGTTGTTGTTGTTTGTTTTTATTTTGGATGGGAGACTGTAAATGACTGTTTCTATTTCTTTTGACTGTTTAGATTGCTAATCTGATCCTGATTTAACTTTCGTACCTGGTATATGTCTAGAAAACTGTCCATTTCTTTGAGCTTTTCTACTTTTGTTGAGTATAGGCTTTTGTAGTAGGATCTGATGATTTTTTTGATTTCCTCAGGTTCTGTTGTTATGTCTCCCTTTTCATTTCTGATTTTGTTAATTAGAATACTGTCCCTGTGCCCTGTAGTTAGTCTGGCTAAGGGTTTGTATCTATCTTGTTGATTTTTGAAAGAACCAGCTCCTGGTTTGGTTGATTCTTTGTATAGTTCTTTTTGTTTCCACTTGGCTGATTTCATCCCTGAGTTTGATTATTTCCTGCCTTCTACTCCCCTTTGGTGAATTTGCTTCCTTTTGTTCTAGAGCTTTTAGGTGTGCTGTCAAGCTTCTAGTGTATGCTTGCTCCAGTTTCTTTTTGTAAACACCCAGAGCTATGACTTTTTCTCTTAGACCGCTTTCATTGTGTCCCATAAGTTTGGGTATGCTGTGGCTTCATTGTCATTTAACTCTAAAAAGTCTTTAATTTCTTTCTTTATTTCCTCCTTGACCAAGTTATCATTGAGTAGAGTGTTCTTCAGCTTCCATGTGTATGTGGGCTTTCTATTATTTATGTTGTTATTGAAGATCAGCCTTTGTCCGTGATGATCTGATAGGGTAAATGGGATTATTTCAATATTTTTGTATCTGTGGAGGCCTGTTTGGTGACCGATTATATGGTCAGTTTTGGAGAAAGTGCCATGAGGTGCTGAAAAGAAGCTATATTCTTTTGTTTTAGGATGAAATGATCTATAGATATCTGTAAAATCCATTTGTTTCATATCCTCTATTAGTTTTACTGTGTCTCTGTTTCCAAGATCTGTCCATTGATGAGAGGTGGGTGGTGAAGTTTCCCACTATTATACTATGAAGTATAATGTGTGCTTTGAGTTTTAGCAAAGTTTTTTTAATGAATGTGGATGCCCTTGCATTTGGAGCATAGTTGTTCAGAGTTGAGAGTTCATCTTGGTAAATTTTACCTTTGATTTGTAAGAAGTGTTCCTCCTTATCTTTTTTTGAGAACTTTAGGTTGAAAGTTGATTTTATTCGATATTGAATGGCTACTCCAGCTTGTTTCTTGGGACCATTTCCTTGGAAAATTGTTTTCCAGCCTTTTACTCTGAGGTAGTATCTCTCTTTGTCCCCGAGTTAGGTTTCCTGTATGCAGCAAGATATATTGTGTCATGTTTACGTAAGCAGTCTGTTAGTCTATGTCTTTTTATTGGGGACTTGAGTCCATTGATATTAAGAGGTATTAAGGAAAAGTAGTTGTTGCTTCCTGTTATTTTTGTTGTTAGAGTTGGAATTCTGTTCATATGGCTGGATATCTTCTTTAGGTTTGTTGAAAGATTACTTTCTTGCTTTTTCTCCTTCTTAGTTTCCCTCTTGGTGTTTGAGTTTTCCCTTTATTATCCTTTGAAGGGGTAGATTTGTGGAAAGATATTGTATAAATTTGCTTTCGTCATGGAATACCTTGGGTTCTCCATCTATAGTTATTGAGAGTTTTGCTGGGTATAGTAGCCTGGGCTGGCATTTTTGTTCTCTTATGGTTTGTATGACATCTGCTCAGGATCTTCTGGCTTTCATAGTCTTTGGGGGAGATATCAGGTGTAAATCTGATAGTTCTGCCTTTATATGTTACTTGACCTTTTTCCCTTAATGCTTTTAATATTCTTTCTTTGTTTTGTGCATTTTGTGTTTTGATTATTAAGTGATGGGAAGAATTTCTTTTCTAGTCCAGTCTATTTGGAATTCTGTAGACTTCATGTATGTTCATGGGCATCTCTTTTCTTAGGTTGAGGAAATTTTCTTCTATAATTTTGTTGAAGATATTTACTGGCCCTTTAAGTTGGAAATCTTCCTTCTTGTCTATACCTATTATCCTTAGGTTTGGTCTTCTCATTTTGTCCTGGATTTCCTGGATGTTTTGGGTTAGGATCTTTTTGCATTTTGTATTTTCTTTGATTGTTGTGTCAATATTTTCTATGATGTCTTCTGCACCTGACATTCTCTCTTCTATATGATGCATTCTGTTGATTATACTTGCATCAATGGCTCCTGACTTTTTTCCTAGGCTTTCTATTTTCAGAGTGGTCTCCCTTTGTGATTTCTTTATTGTTTCTACTTCCATTTTTAGATCCTAGATGTTTTTGTTCAATTCTTTCACCTGTTTGGATGTGTTCGCCTATATTTTTTTAAGGGAGTTATTTATTTCCTTCTTATAGTCCAAAAATATAGAACGCTTCATAAATTTGAGTGTCATCCTTGCACAGGGGTCATGCTAATCCTCTCTGTAACATTCCAATTTTAGTATATGTGCTGCCAAAATGAGCACAGTTTTATTCTTTCTTTGATGCTATCAGAAACAGGAACATTGGATGATTTTTTTTTCAATTGTCTAGTTAGATTTTAATCCACGCACTATTCTATACACTGGGGTGTTCTGCATCTCAAATTCTGAAAGCAACAAAAACTATTTGTTTGGAATTCCTTTCAGACAAACAGATGGAGTAATTTGGAGAATAAATAAAAATATTTGAAGAAATGCCTAAGCAGAAACAGCATATCTTCTATAGGACATCAATTATGAATTGATAAATGTGTTTAATAGATAGAAATTATGAACTATTGTTAATAATATCAAATGTATTTTCTCTTTTAAAATAAGCAAAATATTTTAATAATATGTATTTTGGATTTTTGTTATTGAATTTTCAATACATCAGTAAAATATGCATATGGAAATGACACATGACCTATAAAAATGAAGCAGCTAGATTATCTGCATGTCTTATAGAAATGCCCTTGTCCTTACCAGATACCACTGCAGCCTATGTTCTCACAAATGTGGAAGCTGCTGCCTACCCATAGCCTGCTGGACCTATAGACTAGATCACACTCTATGCACACACATGCAGTGTCAATAATACATAGATTCTTTGAACCCAATAATAATATTGACTTAATTGTTTAATTAAGGCTACATCATCTCTGACATGTAGCACTGTGGCATATACTCAGTATAGTAAGTACTAAGTAAATACCAATTTAGGTTGATGAAATGGATGGATGCCAACAGAGACTGGCTGCTTCCATGATATGGAAAACTGTGTGATCAATGTATTTTCATTTCTGAAGAAGACTGTGAACAACAATTTATTACCTTTGCAAATGATACCATGCATTACAAGTTTGGAGTGCTATGTAAACATTCGATTTTAAGATTAAACAAAATACCTGAATTTCACAATTTTCTTCCAAAAGATAATAGAAATACAAGAAATAAAAGATCCAGTAATAATTTTAAAATTATTGTGCTACAGTCTTCAAATAGATTTTATCATAAGTTGATAAAATCATGTGCATTTACCTTTGTGATGTGGAAGACATACTCCAGTATTTCAAAATACTGAAAACATTTCAAATACAGAAGTAAAAAAGATTTTTAACCATGAATAAGTAGTAACAAGAAAATGCCTTGTGAACAAAAATATCTGTTTCTGTCTTATCTGGATATACAGATTAGACATATTTAATATGGTCATGGCACCTCTTAAGACATCAAACTTTTAAGACTATTTTTATTCTATCAGTTTCTTTCCATAGATACTCATTATTACACAAGTATTATTGAAGAAATGCTTTTCCGAACATGCCAACTGTTTGTGAATTAAAATACATTTTTACTATAAAAATATATGTTCACTTAAATAATACTGGATTAGAATAAGTATGGACACATAAAGGGGATGTGGAAAATGTCTCTGAAACTTTTTCTATGCATGTAGTACAATTAACAGGTTGTTCTCTGAAATACAATATTCAACATGGTATGGCTGCAGTATGCATCTGTATTTAAAAAAGGACCTCTACCATTGTGCTTGTGAGTAGCCACAAGAAACACGGATAAATGAGTGAGTAGGTTTGTATTTTTTAACTTGATGTCTTTATAATTTCACAATCACGTATTGCATAATACATATACTCAGAAGATGGAAAAATCCTGAATGACAAACAGATTCTGTTGCAAGTCTGTGGGTTTAACTGCTCCAATCACACCTGTTTATTTGTCTGGGCTTTTCACACACACACACACACACACACACACACACACACACACACACACACCTTCAGCTGCATGATCTACTTTATTTTGACATTTTAAACACAAGCTTCTTTGAGATAAAATGTGACTGAGTCCTTGGGAGTGCTTTCTGGCATGGATCATATTTAGCAAAATGGATGTGCTTTAACAATAATTACTATTCTACAGCTATCATTGAGCTCCTACCTTACTGAACTTCCAGAAGATTTACAGTGCTTCATTTTTGTAGTTGCCCAAGCTGAGGTCTGACAAATATTGATCAGGGAAGGAGAAGTGGAGGGCAAATGAGTCATATGTTTATTCACTTATTTTTGAAAGAGAAAGAACTGCAAAGCCGAGCCCTAAACTATTGATAACCAAGGCAATCCTACAGTGCCAATCAGCTTTTAAAACCAAAACATCTTAGCACCAGTTATGTCTGCCTGGTAGTTCTGTGAATGGTCTCCTGTTTTTAATCACAAACTCATCTCCTGATAATAATAAGTTATGTTTAAAATAGATGAAGAATAGCAGCCTGCAGACATTAGTTATGTAATGCATATTGATATAGCACTGAAATATGCACATCCTGGAGGATCCGCATGTGGAGACAGTATCAGTCTTTCCAATGTGAAGATGAGAGATTGCTCTCATCCAGAACTGTCATGCAGTATAATTTCTGAAAAAGTTCTAATTTAAAGCTGCATGTAAAATAAGTAGTCCCCCACAAAGGCCAAACCAATAATAATTAACAATAAACAAATAGGTGAAAGCATAAATAAAATAATTGAGAGAAAATTTAAAATGTCTGGAACATCTTTTTCACAACATTTTCCTGAAGTCTAGGAAAAGGAGGAAAAAAGATATTCTATCATTAAAAATAGATCTAAAACAAGCAAGTACTGAGGAAAGTTACAAAGATGCAGTAGAATACCATATCTAAAGAGACCAAAGGAAACCTTCTGGAATGTTAAGCAGTTTGGTTAGAAAATAGCCACTGAGTGCTGTTCTCAAGTCCTCTGTGGAGCAAACGCACACACACACACACACACACACACACACACACACACACACACACACACGCATGCATGCACTGATCTGTTCCTAGCAATTGTGACTATTCTGACTCTAAGGTGATTTCTTTGTTAAATTTTCCAGGCATCACAGGGCAGCCTACCTACCAGTGTACTATCTATCTCACTGTTCTTGCCCACCGGCCACTCTCCGGTCACAATAGTCTAAAACTGAAAGATTCCATAAACTCACTTTTCATTTTAAAAGAGAGAGATTATAGAGGGTGATTTATAAAGCTATAATGTTCAATTTCTGTCATAAATAATACATGCATACATGTTTCAAACCATATACCAATTAGGCAGATACTTTATGTGTGAATTACTGGAGAGAAAACAGATCCATACTAATTTTAGCATGGATCTACAGATAACTTTTCAGAAGTATACTTCAAAGAAGGCAGGAATCAGAAATTACAAGCAAGTGACATGCTTGCATCTAACTTCTCTCACAGATCTGCTGAGTATCTGAGACTCAAATTTATATTTTAAAAATTATGTACTTTCTACAGCTATCAAAGGCTGTCACCAGAAGCTGATGCTGTCCCATTGTTTCCAGCAACTGAAAAGCTTTGGGAGGTCAGGAGTGAAACACAGACCTCTCAACCTCGTCAACCACCAGGCCTGCAATATGGTGACAGCTGATCTTGTATTTTCCCAGCTGGCTCCTTCAACAACTTCCTTTCAAAAGGGAAAAAAGCATTTAACATTCATAGTGAATTTAAAAAAAATGTCCATTGGGAAGTGTTTGTTTTTTAAAATCTACTCAACAAGCATATCAATGACTTTAATTTTTTGTTTGTATGTGTAGATTTGTATTTTCTGACAATTTACATATGTCTGTGTATGGAAGTATGAAAGTGCACTTGTGTATAAAAGACAGAGATCAAGATCAGAGTGTCTACTTCTGTTGATCTCTACCTTTTTTGTTTGTTTATTTGGGACAAGGTCCCTCACTGAACAATGAACATAGCATTTCAGCTACCAGCTAGCCAGCAAGCCCCTAGGATCTACCTGCTTCTGCCCTGGTTCTCCCTCCCATGCTAGAGGTATAGACATCTGCCACCAGAACCATGCCTGGCTTCTGAGTAGATGCCAGGGATCTAAACTTATGACTTTATTCTTGAAGGCAGGAACTTTACAACTGAATTGTCTCCCTGACTCCAAATTCACTTTGCCATAAAGGACTATAAATTCACAATGACTTCCCTAGAAAGTTACTATAGATACTTTCAAAACTAGACTTCAATTTCATTCCTTGCCACTTTGGAAAGCCTAAGTGTTAAACCTTAGAGTCAATCTGCCTTTCAACAACTTTTCAACTTTTACATATATTGGGTCCCATGTCCTTGGCAAAATAAGAAGAAAGAGACAAATCAGTCCACAAATGTGGGACTGTACTATAGAGCACAGATGTTAATTACCTCATTGGAAAACAGATCAGTTAGAAATTCATCTATATATGCAGAGGAATCTACTACTTTTTTTGACTAAAGTTATTTCTTGAACTATTAGCCTTGTTCACTGTTAGCTTCTGCTCATCTCAAGGTTCTCAGAAGGGAGTTCCATCGTGAACCAACAGGCTGAGATTGAAAAGACAAGATAAAGAGCCACTCATCCATCCACAGAGTAGACAAACTGTCCTGGAGTATTTAAGATTTAGATACAACCATTTTTTTAAAAATGTTCCAGAATAAAACAGTTTTATATTTTTGCAGCCATAAAATTTAGATTATACTACTGGGAAGATTAAGTACTTCAATGATACCAATTCTTCCCAAATCAATTTGTACATATAATCTCTAAATGAAATCCCAATGGAATGTATTTTGTAACAAAAAGTTGTTCAAAATTACATCTTAAAAAGAAACCAGCAGGGAACTATCAAAAATAATGAAAATGAAGAAGAAATACTGAAACAAGAGGACTTATTCTATTCTAAGAGCCAATAATTAAAATCAGTGTGATATTGGCATGAAAACTTGCAGACAGATCAGGGGAACAGAACAGATAACCCTGCAACAGATTTAGAAAAACAAGAGCAGAAATGACTGCAAACTATTGATATTGACTAATGAGCTTCTGGGGCAAGATAATATATTGTGTTTTTTAATCTTTCATGAGATAAGTAGATAATAGATAAACAGATAAGTAAATGATAAGAAGATGGTATATATATTTGAAGGATGATAGACAGGTGAAAGATGATAGAGTTATGAATATAAACAGATGGTAGATAAATAGTATATAGATGATATAGATCATAGACAGTTGATCAATAACAGATAATATATAAGTACATATATTTTAGATAGATAGATAGATATAGAGAGATAGTAGACCATTAATAAATAATAGATAAATAGACAAATTTTAGATAGATAGATAGATAGATAGATAGATAGATAGATAGATAGATGACAGATAAATGTATACATAGATGATAGGAACTGAACTGGATCACAATGGTTAAATGTATAAAAATGACAAATCTCTAAAAATTTGAGAAATTACTGATAAAGTAATCTCAAAAAGTAAAGAACATTGAAGGTATAAAAGGTGTTGAAAAATTTGCTGTTTAGAACTAGAAATTTGAACATTATATATATTTATGCCATAAAACACAGGTAATACAGGCCCATCAATATAAAGTTTTGAATATTCAAGTGGAAATGTTCAGCTTGCCCAAGACTGTCAGCTCCATAACCAGTAGAACCTCCACCAGGTGGAGAAAAATGCCAAGGATGTGGATTTCACATGATTTTGCATTTCACTCAACTATTGATGGTGTGAATGGTACAGTATAGGTATGTATGCATTTGGGGAGTCATTAGGCATGGAGGATACAAGCAGAAGGCCTCATAATTTCTACCTTAGTTTTCCTGTAAGTAGGATTAATTTCAGAGGAGGACAGACTAGCTTCCTTTTAATGCCTCAGCAATATTTTCTAATAACTTCCTGAAACCTCTGTCAGCTGCCGCTGTGATATGGCTGAGGAAGTCATTCTGCGTTTTCCACCAACTAGGCATCTTTTTTAGCTCTTTTTCCTGTGAAAATACTCCATGAGTAAGAGATATTTTAGAAAGCATTTAGCTATGTGCTTGTTTATAGCTTTAGGGGTTTACTCTGTGGTCATCATGGTGGAAGTCAGGCAGGATTGGCAATGGCGCAATATAAGAGAGCTTAGCATCTGCTCTACAGGCAGTAGGCAGACAGATAAAGACTGGGCTCAACATGGAATTTTGAAACTTCTAATTCCAACCCCAGTAACATAATTCTACTAGCATGTGACTAAGGATTCAAATATATGAGTCTATGACAGCCATTCTTTCAAACCATCATACAAGGGAATTTTTTATTTGCTTTTGTTTTTCAAGATAGGGTTATTCTGTGTAGCTTTGGTTGTCCTGGAAATTGTTTTGTAGACCATGCTAGCATTGAACTCACAGAGATCTGCCTGCCTCTACCTCCCAAGTGCCAGAATTAAAGGCATGCCCCACCATGCCTGACTTAGGGAACTTTTAATGTAGGGGAAATCTCTAACTTCTATAATCTGTCATTTGTGTGTTTAGACACAAAGGTCAGCACACAATTCATTGTAGTAAAATAAAACTGTCATCTGTACTGAGCTCACATTTGCCTAGTGCAAACAAACCTTTTTCAACTTGACCTTCACATATAATCTGTGATAAAAATGAAACAATTCTAAATGCTTTAAAATCAAAATACAAACAAACATGCACTCACACACATAAACACACACAGAGAGACAGAGACAGAGAGAGACAGAGAGAGATGCCCATATTAGAAAGAAAGAATGAAGGATATTAAGAATAAAAGAGAGGTAGCAGCAGCAGCAGCATTGCTACACAAACCAAGTCTCCAACAGTAAATCGTGAACACTAAGTGCCTAGTGATAAATTTGTGTGAATTAACTTTCTTACTAATGAAGCAACACAAATTTATTAAAACTTGTATAGCTAGGATTTTAAAAAAATTGTTTGCAGCCTAAGGAAAATCTGGACTATGTGATATTCTAAAGAAGCAAAAGGGAACATTTTGAATTATAGCTATAAAAAATGTCCAGAGCTACAGCACTTGGGAATTAGAGGGAAGAGAGGGACAGTTATTCATGTATAGAGAAATGTGTGAGCTGAGGTGAGAGAGTGGACACCAGCTCCCAAGAGAGCAATGATCGGATCCATGTGTCTGGGATAAGGAGCTAAGAATAAGAAAAGAGACTTAAGAGAGGGAGGGTGAGCCGGTGCTCTAATGCAGGCCCTGAGATCTGCTTACACACCCTGGCCTTTATCCAAGGGTTCTTGTGCAGACCCTATGGTGTACAGAAGGCTGGGCAGTGGAAGTAGGATTGGGGCATCTTCTTAGAGATTAGAGTAGGAAGATCTTCTCTTTGAGGTTTTGTTGTTGTTGTTGTTGTTGTTGTTGTTGTTGTTGTTGTTTGTTTGATTTTTCGAGACAGGGTTTCTCTGTATAGCCCTAGCTGTCCTGGAACTCACTCTGTAGAGCAGTTCTTTGAGATATTTTACTTCATGGCTTTATTATATCATTAGCGATATGCAGAATACACACACACACACACACACACACACACACACACAAGAAGCCCCCTGTGTTTTATGTGTTATGTCTAGCTCGAATTCTTTGGTGATAGCAGCATAAAAGTGTTGCATGCAGTACACCATGTTTAGGAACCCGGGCAGCAGGGACACAAGGCTCAGCCACCTGCCACTTCCATGCATTTGTGCTGTGTTACATTCCTAAGCAGAGACTTTTCTCTTCTGCATTCCACTCCCTCTGGGCTTTGATGACCTTGAATGACCCTGGGTAACCCATATTTCATGATATGCAGTCTCCACTGCCCCATATTGCTTCAGCCCTTCCACTCTACTACAAATGAGAATTTGTTTCTTGCTATCTATTCCTTTCCTATGCTAGATTTTAATTAATACAAAAAAACTGTAAAGGAAATAAAATCATGCTGATTGAAGTTTACTTTAAAGAATTAACCCAATCCATGTCACCCATAAAACCTGGGTCATTTTTAGCTTTATTTTCTTTTTACAGTCATGATAACAACCACTGCAAAGGTGCCTTGCGAAAATACAGCTAATGTGGTTCCAGGGCAGGCTTAGTGTGACAATGACAATGACTCTTAAAGATAGCTAGTGGAGGGGCTGGTGAGATGGCTCAGCGGGTAAGAGCACCCGACTGCTCTTCCGAAGGTGATGAGTTCAAATCCCAGCAACCACATGGTGGCTCACAACCATCCGTAATGAGATCTGGCTCCCTCTTCTGGGGTGTCTGAAGACAGCTACAGTGTACTTACATATAATAAATAATAATAAAAAAAAAAAAAAAAAGATAGCTAGTGGAGACTTGAAAAAGCAGGAACTGAAAGTCTCTACATCAAGGGCTGTCTACCTTCTCTGGCCCTGAATAGGTTTCTGGCTTGAAAATGGAAAATAGAAATGATACACATTTTTGTCCATCTTGAACCTTCATTTTTTTTCTTGAACATAAGAAAAAAGTTTTTTCTCCCACCTATTAAAATCCTAACATTTTCAGTCTTATAAATAGTATCTGTTTGTCTCCCCATGCCCAAGGATGCTTGTGAATATCAAATACTCTTTGTCTGTATATTCACCTGTGTCTGCACATGCAAGCATGCATGCGAATGTATACATACACACACACACACACACACACACACACACACACACTTCCATCATGATTAATAGAAAAAGTCTTATTTTCAACAGCACAGAAAGGAAGAGACCAACTTATGCCACATGTACAGTTATTAATCCAGGTTGGCAACCTAGAGAGACAGTGTGGTCTGGTTGACGGAACACCAGATGGCAAAGCATGGACCTGGTTTCTATTCCCAGCTTTATCACTGTTAGATATTTGGCAAATGGTGTCTGTCTCTGTGTCTGTCTTCCTGTGTCAAAGTGCTCGATCATAATACAGACTAGCTCTTGCTTTCACAAGATGGATATGAAAACCTACCACTGGGATGCTAGCTAGATGTTCTCAAAAACAAAAGAGTAAATAGAAAGGCATTTACAGTTGGGGTCCTCTGAAGTAGACACTCAAGTCCTACTTCACTAAGTTTGAGATTTCTGGACACAACACTGGTGGTTGTTGACAAGACTGGTTATGGTGACATTGGCTCAGGCTTGAAAATAATTTTCAAAACTCAATTTCAAATATGACATTACTGCTTCACTAATATCTTTCTAACAACTTTTCTCTAGCCTTACTATATACTCAAATTCCCCTATGGAATAAAAGAATCATTATTTTGTAGCTAGCACTAAACTTATTAGGTATCACGATGACAGAAACAGTAGAAAACACAAATAAAATCAGTTACATATTTTTATGCAGAAGTTACACATACAATTTAGAAAGTAAAAAACAACAGTGGAATAAAATTGATATAAAGAATAATAAATTAAGTACTTGAGAGAAATGGGTTACATACTGGTATCATAGCTTCTAAAACAGTAAGTTAGAGGAAATTTAAGAGGATTTGAAAAACATCATATGCTGAATTGTCTGATTTGGGCAAGTTAACTTGAAATAATTATTATACATGATCCTTTGGGGAAGGCTGGACATAGACAGACCAAAGGTAGGAGAGGAAGAGAACAATAAATAATAAAGAATAGCACCCTAGGGATGCTTTAAATGAAAAGAAAAGGGTTACAGCTCAGGGATGTAATGTATACCTGGCATGATCCAAATTCTGGATTCTATCCCTAGAAACACTTAAACCAAAGGGAAGAGAAGAAAAGGGTGGAGAGGAGGGGAGGAGAAAGGAGATGGGAAGAAACAGGGAGAGGAAGGAAAGGAGATGGAAGGAGAGGACATGAGAAAATGAGAGGAAAGACAATAGAAAAGCAGAAGAGGAAAATGGAGGGGGAAGAGGAGAAGGAAGGAATAGAGATAGAAGGAGAGGAAGATTGGGAAAGAGAAGAGACTGGAAGAGAGGGAAGGAGAGGATATAGGAAGAGAGGAAAGGAGGGGGAGGAAAAGAGAGGGAAAAGTTATGATGATTAAGGATTAAGAGCTGATGTACCAGAATAGGGACTGGGCAGGATGCTACACACACACACACACACACACACACACACACACACACACACACATTGAGCAGAGCCACTATGAGATAGAGTAGTGTAATATAAACATACTAAGAATTAATGGCATGGTAAACACTCATGTGTTTCTTTGATCATTGGTTTGTGGGAAAAGCAAACCATATTGGAAGAGAGAAGAAATATCTTTGACTAAAATTCTGATCTTTGTATCAAGTTCCTCATAAACTATATAACAAGATTAATGGAGACACTTTAAATTTCCATTACCTCATTCGAACAAAAAAAGGGTTGTCTTGATGGCAACATTAGATGACATGGATTTCTCCTTCAAGAACCAATGAGATACAACTGAGTTGATAGAGAAAAGGCACCATTTGAAATGATGCCCACCAGTTTATCCACCCATGTCTTCACCAATCACTTCCTGCATTTCTGAAAGACCAGAGTAAGCAAGAGAAGCAGGGCTTGGCCTTGTGGAGCTTGAGTTACAGGGAATTAGGGTTGTTGGGGTTTTTTGTTGTTTTTTTTTCCCTGTGTCTTTTTTTATTAGATATTTTCTTCATTTACATTTCAAATGCTATCCCAAAAGTCCCCTATACCCTTCCCACCCCTGCTCCCCAACCCACCCACTCCTGCTTCTTGGCCCTGTCATTACCCTGTACTGGGGCATATAATCTTCACAAGACCAAGCATCTTTCCTCCCATTGATGGCCGACTAGGCCATTCTCTGCTACATATGCAACTAGAGACACAAGCTCAGGGGAGAGAGTACTGGTTAGTCTAACTTGTAATAAGAACACATGCTCCACTATGTTCATAGCAGCCTTATTTATAATAGCCAGAAGCTGGAAAGAACCCAGATGTCCCTCAACAGAGGAATGGATACAGAAAATGTGGTACATTTACACAATGGAGTACTACTCAGCTATTAAAAATAATGAATTTATGAAATTATTGGGCAAATGGATTTATCTGGAGGATATCATCCTTAGTGAGGTAACCCAATCACAAAAGAAGTCACTTGATATGCACTCACTGATAAGTGGATATTAGTCCAGAAACTTAGAATACCCAAGATACAATTTGCAAAACTCATGAATGAAACTCAAGAAGAAGGAAGACCAAATTGTGGATACTTCATTCCTTCTTAGAATGGGGAGCAAAATACCCATGGAAGGAGTTACACAGACCAAGTTCAGAGCTGAAAAGGAAGGAAGGACCATCCAGAGACTGCCCTACCTGTGGATCCAACCCATAAACAACAACAAAGCCCAGCCACTATTGTATATGCCAGCAAGATTTTGCTGACAGGACCCTGATATAGCCATCTCTTGTGAGGCTCTGCCAGTGCCTGGAAAATACAGAAGTGGATGCTCATAGTCATATATTGGATGGAATACAGGGCCCCCAATGAAGAAGCTAGAGAAAGTACCCAAGGAGCTGAAGGGGTCTGCAACCCTATAGGGGGAATCAGGTCATAGTGGTGGACACGGTAGCTCAACTCATTGGGAAAGAGCTCTGTGAAAATGTGACTTTTACATTTGTCCCCATGTGTGATGCTTATTAGTAGTGAGGAGTCCTGAGAACAGTGACAGAATTAAGAGACTGGGATCCCATTTTTTGCCATTCTTTCAGGGTTTCAGCCCCAAACTCTTGTGCTTCAGCTGCATTAAAGACATATTTGTGAATGTATGCTAGTTTCCATGGGCAACTGGCTTTAGGCAGGGACACTACAGGATAACCAATACAAAAGAAGGCAACTTCTCAAATGACTGGAATTTCAACCACAGCAGAAGCAAAGATTTGAAGAAATGTAGCAAATGGCACCGAACATTCAAACATAGGGCAGAGTACAATGAAGACTTCAGAGAAAAGGACACTGGGTCACCTTGGGAAAAGGTATTTCATCCCCACCTATGTCTGCAGTGTTAGGAGGGACTTCTCATTAGAGAAGAATGCCCGGGGATTTTCAATCTTTTGGGTTTGTGCATTTTGATGTAATTTTATGAATCTTGAAATAGTACTAAAAACAGATTAGCAGTATCACTATGCAAATAGTCTCTTCATGTCATTGTAAATACCTTCTTTTATCTTTTTTCCTTCCTCTCTCCCTGCTTTGTCATATTTCATATTTTATATGATAGTACTGCATATTTTGCCTTGTACCTTCTTGACTCTATTCTGACAATAATAATTAGGAGATAAAAATATACTATCTTAGGAGCTATCTGTTGGGATTCTTTTGGGGAAGAATCTACTGTATTGGAGGAAGATCTAGATAGGCCATTTCTATAGCTCAAGAGAACTG
Organism: Mus minutoides; assembly: GCA_902729485.2. Classification (NCBI taxonomy): domain Eukaryota; kingdom Metazoa; phylum Chordata; class Mammalia; order Rodentia; family Muridae; genus Mus; species Mus minutoides. The sequence goes on along the minus strand of LR749499.1, from coordinate 1,244,918 downwards.
AAGTGTGCGGGTGGTGTATCTGTGACTACGGTCTTGCTAGTGGATGGTATCTGTGACTACGGTCTCACTAGCTAGACTCATGAAAATGTGATCACAATTATTTTTGCTCTATATAATATAGAGAGGAGAAAGGCAGAACATAGGAAAAAAAGAGATAAAATAGAGAAGGCAGTAAAGAGAC
>LR749499.1:1170180-1244637 GCA_902729485.2 Mus minutoides | reverse complement strand
TTTTTTTTTTTTAATCTACTTTTAATAAGGGTTTTTAAATGCTTTGACCCCTCCCCCTTCTAGCTCACTGCCCAAAGGTAGGGGAGAAAAGATGGAAATTGGACAATTGGATATGGGTCTGTTTAGAACAAATTCTTTAGGGTGATTCCAATCTTTGTTTGTCAAGATACCAGCAGTCTAGTTCACTTGTGTCAGGACACCAAAACATGAATCAGCAGTGGTAGTATGATCCAGCAGAAACAGCCAGGCCTCCAACAAAAAGGCATGTGTCAGTGAGAGCAACCAGGACCAGCCAGGATGCCAGGAGAAGTTCTCTGCCATGCTTGTCTCAAGGAAGCAAAGATGAATATGCCAGACCAATGAAGCAATGCAAAGTTAGATATGCAAGCACCCAGTCACTGTCCGTTAAGTCTTATTTATACTGTCTCCAAACACCACTTGTTCTCCCATGGGTCTTGCCTCAGCAATATAACATGAGTCTGCCTTAGCAAAGCACCACATGAATCGCATCACTTGACATAACCAGAAACTTTCACTTCACTTCCATATATTAGGATTCCTGCAAGGATGGTTTTGGTTCTCTATAGAAACTGAAGAAAAAAGTATTCCCTGCCTAGGAAGTAGAAAACCGAGTATCCAGAATACTCAGAAGTATGTGCAAGGCTTCTGAGCTGCTCTAATGGTAGCTTCTGTTTTGCATCTATACCTCTGCAGTTACACAGCTCCCCCTATATTCATGGCAATATAGGCTTAAAGAAAGTCCACTCATCGGTGATTAAGATATAAATACATAATAGTCTTTCTTTAGATTTTCAGAATGCAGAATATTTTAAAGGCCTGAAGATAGCTCACCTGTCCAAAATGTACATTGTCTGAAACATAGGTAGACTTACTTGTGTCTTTCCACAGTGACACAATATTATTAATAATGACTACATAAACTACAAATTGTTGTCTGCAATTAGCCAAGTAATCCTGATTCCCTAGATAGTTGACCCTTGGCGAACATGGGATTTTTATTCTAATCTTAATGACTTTCAGATCCCAACACAAGCACCATAAAAAATTATATATTTTTATCTGTCAGTGTATATGGAGGCTACAGAATACTTAGAAGGGGGTTCAAAAGGCTACAGCCAACTTCAAAGGCTCAAGGAAAGAAAGGCTTAAGGAGACCTTCCTGGAGGAAGAAGAATGAACCCAGTTCTATAGCAGCTGAAGAACTGCAGAGTTGCAGATCTATTTAGGTGAACTAGCTTTCGGAATTAAGTTGAGGCACAGAGGTGAAGTGTAAGGTAGCCTCCAGAAGGACAACATGATGAATGGACAGATGGCAATTCAAGTAGACCACATCTCAGCAGGTTGTGTGCTCAGCTGAAAGCCCTGGGAGCAGCAGGGAGCAGGATTTTGGTGAAGTACAGCGGCAGTTGACATAACAAAAGAGCCTACTAAGTCCAAAGGCTACACTGCAGGTGATCTCATTTCAGTGGCAGCAAAGTCTGAATCAGCCTGTTTCAAGGCTCAGTGAGGTTAGAAACTACATTGTTTAAAATTATATTATTAACTTAGTTTAGTTTTAATACATCATGAAATCCGAAATCTGTGCGTGTGTAGATACATATTACTACCTTTTTGTTTTGTGTTTAAAAAATCATCTCATGTTTAACTGTAGAGTCTTTTATCTCAGGAAATATCCATTTAGCCTGACTTTTTAAATTTTAGTATCTTTATTCTGACTGGTTATGAACATGTCGGCTCTTGACTTTTCCCACCTCTATGGCCACCATCTTTTCTCCCTATTCTGACTGGTTATGAAGATGTTGGCTCTTGACTTTTCCCACCTCTATGGCCACCATCTTTTCTTCCTTTGCCCTCTCTGTTCTTAGTTTCGATAGAGAAAGGTTTCCTGCTGAGCTCATTTGCTGCAATGTGTCATTCTCAGTTTGATTTTAGTCTTAGGATCATATTTTAATGTTTTATCATCTTTTCTTTAATTCAACTCATTTTTACTATATTCAGTTTTCTTGTCAGCCCAATGTTTCTCTTTTGTTTCATCGTGTATAATTATCCCTAGACTTCAACATGAGGATGAGATTCCCTCTGAAGTAACAGAAAGAAAGCCTTTTTTATGCCAGCTAGTAAGCTGATTTTCATCTTGAAACCTTCAGAGACTTCTCACAGGTTTCCCAGTTTTCTGAATCTGGGACTAAGAAAGACACATGGCAACTACCTGGCAAACTCTTGGTTTTAATGATCTCATACTAAAATCCATGAATGAAAACCTCTACTCTACAGAATTCATCCTACTTACAGGTTTTCCTTTTCCTATTACCTTCCCATATTGTCTATAGAAACACCCTCCACTGTTGTGTATTTCTTCTAACAATGGTGAGGAAAACGTTTACAGTAAGCTGGATTGATTGGAAGGCACTTCTCCAGCAAATAATATCACTTCTGCTCTCCCTCTGCAGGCACTACTATGGCTAGGCACACAGGTTTTCAGAAGTGTTTATCTTGAAATTTATTACTAGCATTTCTGCACTCCTTATCTATCTGAAAGATTTTATCCTAACTTTGGATTTTAAGAATTTATATTAGTATTTGGATGACCATACATTTTATCATAAGATCTATCATGAAAAATATGTGATTTTCTGTATTTTTGTGTTTGCGTGAAAAGTTGAGAATTAATCTGTTTTTTATTCTCAGCAAAATTAGAACTCTTGTAAATCTTTTTATTGAAGAACAAAAGAAACAATCATTGAAAGTAGAAAAAAAATATCTCATTTTGGTGTGGCTTGTACCTGTTGATATTTACTACACAAGAATTTTTTTTTAAAGGTCCAAAGGTCTAGCTCAATAGTTGAGTATAGACATAGTATATGCAAAAACTCTGGTTTCAAACAACAACACTAAAATAATAAATGTAATTGTAATAATCATACTACTTGTTCATATATTTTTGTTTTGTTTTTTAATCTGTATTTTCTGAAACAGATGAAATGCTAGTGCAAATGACACTTTTCCTCATCTTACAAAGCACTGTACTGAGCTGCATCATGGAAGATAATTATATTCTATGTTCAGTCTGTTGTGATATGTTAATTAATTAGATTATATGAAGAAAACCTATTCTAATGAGTATGTGGTGAATAAGGAAAAACACCTGAGGGACCCTCAGAAATATAGCACACAAAACCGTGTTGCCATGGCAACTATGCAACATGGATCAGATGATTACCAAAAAAAAAAAAATAATAATAAAGGTCACATGATTAATCTATTGAATTAAATAGTAAAACTGAACTGAGATCTGGATACAAACCCTCTAGTTTCTTGTACCCATTTACAACCACCATGTGAACCAGGCCCACATGTGTTGTTGCTATATTATAGCTTATGTTTGTGTAGCTTCATGTATGTAAAGGTTCACTGAAATTTACATCAATTTCAGTGTCCAGAAATCAAGAGACATTTGTTGCATGTGATGTTTTTAATCTACAAGAAAAAAAAAATGGAAATCATCAAAATGAGGGGGAGACCTCTTAGTTCATTCTCAAAGCACTTAGTGTATCACAGAGCTTGATATCCAGCTATTTAATAAGAAGCTCAGCTCTCTGCTCCTCTCTGTTCCAGAGACAGATGCATCTTCTTGTGCAGTGCCAGCCTCATCCCGTAGACAAAATGGTGAAGGTTGGTGTGACCGGATTTGGCCGTATTGGGTGCCTGGTTACCAGAGCTGCCATCTGCTCTCCACATGGCAAAGTGGAGATTATTGTCATCAACGACTCCTTCATTGACCTCAACTACATGGTCAACTTGTTCCAGTATGATTCCACCCATGGCAAATTCAATGGCACAGTCAAGGCTGAGAATAGGAAGCTTGTCATCAATGGGAAGCCCATCACCATCTTCCGGGAGCAACATCCTGCTAAAATCAAATGGGGTGATGCTGGTGCTGAGTATGTCATAGAGTCTACTGGCATCTTCACCACTATGGAGAAGGCCAGGACCCACCTGAAGGGTGGAGCCAAAAGGGTCATCATCTCTGCCCCTTCTGCCAGTGCCCCCATGTTTGTGATGGGTGCGAACCACGAGAAATATGACAACTCACTCAAGATTATCAGCAATGCATTCAGTACCACCGACTGCTTAGCCCCCCTGGCCAAGGTCATCCGTGACCACTTTGGCATTACACCGACTGCTTAGCCCCCCTGGCCAAGGTCATCCGTGACCACTTTGGCATTGTGGAAGGGCTCATGACCATGGTTCATGTCATCACTGCCACTTAGAAGACTGTGGATGGCCCCTCTGGAAAGCTGTGGCGTGATGGCCATGGAGCTGCCCAGAACATCATCCCTGCATCTACTGGTATTGCCAAGGCTGTGGGCGAGGTCATCCCAGAGCTGAACAGGAAGCTCACTGGCATGACCTTTCGTGTTCCTACCCCCAATGTATTTGTTGTGGATCTGCTGTGCCACCTGCAGAAAACTGTCAAGTATGAAGACAACTAGAAGGTGGTAAAGCAGGCATCTGAGGACCCACTTAAGGGCGTCCTGGGCTACACAGAGGACCAGATTATCTCCTGCAACTTCAACAGCAACTCCCACTCTTGCACCGTTGATGCTGGGGCTGGCATTGCTCACAATGACAACTTTATGAAGCTCATTTCCTGGCATGACAATAAATATGGCTACAGAATCAGGGTGGTGGACCTCATGGCCTACATGGCCTCCAAGGAGTAAGAAACCCTGGACCACCCACCCCAGCAGGACACTGAGAGCAAGAGAGAGGCCCTCAGTTCCTGAGGAGTCCCTATCTCAAGTCTTCCCCCAATACTGAGCATCTCCCTCACAGTTTCCATCCCAGAGCCCCATAACAGGAAGGGCCTAGGGATCCCTCCCTACTCTCTTGAATACCATCAATAAAGTTCGCTGCACTCCCCCTCCCCCTGAGAAAAGAAACTCTATGTTTCAAAAGAGACTCACTATGGAGGAAAAAGTGCAAGAACTCTCCTCAGTTATGAATGGGAGCTGATGTTAGGGTGGGATTTTAAATCTGACTGACCCAGCTTTATGACAATAGAAATTTTGCTATTTGTAGTAGCTGAACATTTGTTTCACCTTTCCTAAATGTGGACTGCAATCTACTGTTATGCAGAAGAACATACTAGCAGGTATAATGTAACAGGATTTTTGGAAAAACAAATGGGGAAAACAGTAATTATAAAACAGTGGAATTGGTGGTTTAATGCTGGGAGCAATTAATACTCTAGTGAAAGATAATTAAAGACTAAGAGTGATTAATCAATTAACAATGAAGTATGAAATCCACATGGTCTCCAGGGCAAAGTAAAAGTGTTTTATTTCATGAAGAAATAATTTAGAAATCTGAGGATCAAAGAGAGTTACAAGGAAGGCCAAATTCTCCACCAGCAGATCTGCCAAACAAAGGGTAGAGACCTTATAAAAAATAATGAGGTGGTTAATATGGATTGCTGAATGTTAATATCTTACATTAGCTAATTTTGTTAAATATTTTGAGGTTATGCAAGTGTTCTGCCTCTCCCTGTTTCTTTTTTTTTTTTTTTTTTTTTTTGTATATGTTCTTTCCTTTCTTCACTTGAAGATCATCAAAGATCTTCTTCTTCCACCCATGGTGCTACTTCCTACTCCCCTTTGCTCCAGGCAACACTAAAGTAAGATGCAGATAATAGATAATTCATCTGGTGAAGACTTGAAATTGATGAAGGATAGAAGAGACTTTAATCAGAGTCCCTTGCCGGCAATAAATGGTAGAGTATTAAATGGCTGGATACTGAAAGTACTTGATCAAGGGAAATTGAAAAGCATATAACATGCAAAACCATGTAAAACCATGACAAGAACCTTAAGAAATCCCAATGTTCTGTTTGAGAGAGCAGTGGTCCAAAGTAAATGAACTTAGAATGCCAAAAATGTCACAACAGGCAGTAAATGGCAGGAGAGATAGATGAAGGACATGGTAGTTCTGGGATTTACACAATGACAAATGCTGGAAATGAAGCAGATGGATAATACACCACAGGATGCCTGGACTTCTATTTCCAAAGTGAGTGAGATTGGTACCACCATCACTGAGTAAGGAAGTGGGTCTGTTCAGACATTTTAAAGATGAGGTTAGAATAACTGAGCACAGTGATAGCAATAGGAGTGATTGTCTCTCACCTATCTAAAGTGGCCACATTCGTTGTGAGATAATATTATTCTAAAAGGAAACACAGAGGAGTACTCAGGCGCTTGGCACCTAGACATCTTTGGAGATAATACTAGGAAATAATAAAGGCAGAGCCAAAACGATTGCATATACCACATTAATGAAAAGTCATAAGCCTTTCTCAATTTCTATACTTCAGTCAGGTTTCAACTTAGAATCCACTGACTTTAGAAAAAAAAAGTTTTCCAGAAGGAATAGAACTACAAAATTATACATGTCCATGGAAAAACCTATCTCATAGTGACCTCCTCCCATTTACCCGGTTATCTAAAACACATAAGAAGAGTAATTCTGAGAACTGCTGTTTACATTAAGCTTTGGTATTTGATCATTTGAAATACTAAAACAGCTTTGCTGTTGGAGAGAGGACATGTAGGCATCAATTAATAACTCTCTTAGTGCAGGTCCAGTTTATCTCTCTTCTCCACAGAGCCCATGGGCAAAGGTCATACAATTTCCTCCTAACTGAAGCACCCTCTCAGAAAGGGGATAGGGCTTATAAAACTGGGAGTTAAAAAAATGCATGTCTGAGAAAGTTGAAACTTATAAGATTCATGTGAACTCTTCCTTACAGTTATGGAAACAGTAAGAAACTGCTGAGAAAGGAAATGAACCATCTGAGCTGCTGAGAAGACCCTTGCACCTGTCAGGCTGCCTGTGCATTGTGCAGAGAGCTCCAGGGACATGCCTTTCATGAATCCTACCATGTTGGATGGGGTTTTCAGTGATGTAGCTGGCTTTGTATCACTTGTATTTGCTGCTAGCAACCCAAATAAATCATTGTCTCACGAAGTTGGACTTCACCTAATCGTTCCTTTGGTCTGTTGTAGGTGACCTATCTAGGGAGAATAGACTTGTGTCACATCTTTCTAGGAAAAGTCCCACAACAGTAATTTTTGCTAGCAAGGGATAATTGACTGGAAACAACCATACCCTAACCTTTTGTTGCTTAGCTACAAGATAAGAGTTATAGTGAAAGAAATCAAGTGGGAATTTTGAAGCCTGAGGCAAAATAGCAAGTGAAAAACATTACATTCTTCGTAATGGCAGAGATTAGTCTCATCCTTAAGGATCTACATGACACAGAAGAGCTAATCCTCAATATATCTCCATTACATCTATCAGTCTGGATGGCTACACGCTAACCCCAGTGACAACCTAATAATTTGAGTTCACTTCCCTGGACAGGTGATGTGCATAGCCCACAGAACAATCCTAATACCCATTTGAACAAACACCCCACACATTGCAGGGAAATAAGAAAAAGCCCAAGCCTTAAACAAGGATTTTAATTAATTAAACGTAATATAGATACAGAGAACAAAGCATTTTTTAAAATAAAAGAACACTAGAAATATTTCTATAATATTAGAAACAATGAGATAATTATGGTCACAGGTCAGATTCAGAACAGAGAGGGCTTTGGTCACAATATCATGTAAACCTGCACATATCCTCTGTGAGTTTCCTGGTAAAAGCAAAGAAGAGAGTTGGGGTATATAGTACATATATAATGTACTGTAGCAGTCCAATAGTCATGAAGAACCAGGTATACCTGGAAGGAGAGATGGGGATGGAATAGAATGGGCAGATAAGAGAAATAACGAATCACAGCAAAATTCTCAGATCAAGGCTCAATATTTAACTCTGAATATATAGGGAGAAAACCCAAAGGCTCATCAGTTGTTCTGGCTTGATTATGTTGCTATCTCAGCAGCTCAACAGGCAGTCTGCTCAAATCTCAGGTGTAGATGTAGCAAGGGCAGGCACTGGGCTCCAGTTGTTAGAGACTTGTTTAGGCAACTCAAGGCTGGGGGAAAGGAATAGTTCCCCCTTTTATTTTTTTAAAGATAAACTAGATGAGAAGAACAAATTTACTTATGCTCCATGATCTCCTCTGGAAAATATGGTGGCTGGTGACTATGTCTGTCTTAGGTTTAGGTCTATACTCCATCTTTCCTGTCTTTGAGGACACATGCAGCTTGTTTGTGTTTATTTTAACAAACATGGCCTTTTAGTGTTTGTTATGAACAAACATGGACTTTTACTGCTTGCCTGTCTTAAGTTGCTCAAGAATCCCAGTTGCCTGTCTCTGACTACTGGCCTTCATTAGCACACCATTTTCCCATTCAGCCCAAAGCCCTGAAAAGGGCATATGAATATGCATTCAATGCATTTCTTCACAGCGATGAATAACTGCCATAGTGAATAACTGAGCTTTCCTGAAGGCAATCCTGTGTGAAGGCAAACAATCTTCTTAAGATACAAAGTCAAAAGTTAAAAACATCAGGATCAACGTTATCTATGGGGATGTCCCAGGTATTCAATTCAGCTGCAAATTAGCAAGGATCAGACACAAAATCTGGTCACTGGGTGAGTGGGAGGTGGCTTTGAGAATTAACAGAAAACTGTTACTTCTCTGGTAAGAGTGGAGACTATGCTCCAAGTTAACTCAATTGGCTGACAGAGCTTTTGAGCCATCTTCCTCATTGGAATCATACTTACTAGAAGATTCGGGATCTGTGTCCACTTGACATGGATCAATCTTTCAGGCAGCCATTGGGCTCCATCTTCTTTTAGTGAAAAAATCATGGATAGAACTTTGCCCCCATATTAAATACCTGATCAGGATCATGCTATATGACAATAAGCAGATCCTTCTATTTCACCTAGGCATGAATATGCCTAGTTGTAGGATGCTATAGACACTCAGCAAAGAATTCCTTGGCATCTAAATTTTAAATTTTTAAAAATAAAAAGCATGATTTAAATAATGAGCTTGGAGATATAATTCAACCCTTTTGCACAATACCTTGACCTTGAGAATTATAAGGAATCCCAATAACATGGGTAACATTAAATTGTTGACAAAACCTCTCAAATGCTTGACTGTAATAGCCAGTTTTGTTATCTGTTTTAATCTGATTTGAAACACTAAGCACAGAAAATTGATGCAGGTAATGACTAATTACATTTTTAGTTGCTTCTCCTGTTAAAGCAGTTGCAACTAGAAAGCCTGAAAAGGTATTAATAGTCACATGTGCATATTTTGCTTTTCTTAAATCAGAAATATGAGCATCCATTTGCAATAAATTGATTAAGTATAAGTCCTCGAGAATTAACACCATTACGTGGTACATTTAGAAACTGAGGACAAAAAGAACAAGTTTTTACAAATTGATGTGCACATTTTCTAAAAATACCAAATTATTGTCTCAAGCCATTACTATTTTGATGATGTAAAAAAGGAAATTATATGGCCAATTGTTCCTATGTAAGGCCTATAATCTGCCTGGGATACAAATTTGCTCTGTTGTTGCCTTAAGGGTCAGCCCAGGAAATCCAGGATGAGCTCTTAAATGTCCCAAAATAGTCCTTTAAAAGAACAGTGCCTTTTCTTAACTTGAGTTGTATTAGCATAAATAATTTCAGAATTTGAGAACTAGCAGTATCTAAAAAAGGAACAATTTCAAGCAATTGTAAGCCCTGACAAACACACACACACACACACACACACACACACACACACACACACACATGCTATCGCTATCAGTATACAAATGAAAGCTTAATTTTTCAACACTTTATTTGTGCTGAAGTAAGGGGAAACTCATGAGAATAAAGATGTGATCCAATCGCATGTAATTCTCTCCCATAGAAGGGCTGTTTATAAATATGGTAGACACATTCTTTATGAGATGCATGCATAAATTTACAGGATATACAAAAGCATGCATAGAAACAAATTTTAACAACTTGTCTTTTAGATAATGATTATAAATTTTGCCTAAAATGTTTGCTATGCAATAGGCCAAATATTAGTATTCTGCAATAACCAATTCAATTGCTATTTGAAATAAGGAATGTTTCATCGGGTTCTTAAGACATTCTTTCCAAAATACTTTAAAGATTCCATCATTCAATTCTGTATTAGCACAGCAACAGCTTCATAATAGGGTATTAAAACTTTATTTGGAGATGAAGAAAGATGAATCCTCATTATTGGTCCCTTTTGCCAAAGAACTGCTGTGAGCATATTGAGTAACAATAACTAACATAAACAGTCAACAATTGATTGCAGCAGCTTCCTCTACTTTCTTCAAAGCTATTTTTCTCTCACCAGTTAATTCACATCCACCTTGAGAACATCCAACAAAGGCTTAAGTCTTTCTATAGTGAGCTGAAGATGAGGTCTTAGCCAATTTACATCTCCTAAAAGCTTTTGAAAATAGTTTGAAGTAAGTAAATTATCTTTTCTTTCTTGAATTTTCTGTGCCATAATTTTTCTAGGATGAAACTGAGGCCCCAAATATTGAAAAAGATATTTCCTCTGAATCTTTTCTAGAGCAACATCTACTCCAAAATTTTTAAAATCCATTATATAAGAGCAAAGCCTTGTAGTAAAACACCATCAGATGGATCAGCTAAAATGCCCTCCATATAATGAATGAGATACACTGAAAGATTCAAAGTCCTAACTTCTTGTATTAAAGCAGAGATATATTTTTGTTTTTTACGTACTGTGAGGCTATTAGCCATTCCCAGAGGCAAAACTTTCCAATGATTACAAGCTCACTAGAAGCAAACCCTTTATAATTATCAGGATGCAAAGAAGAAACAACCCTCCAAATCCATAATTCTATATGGTGTAGGCAGGCCAGACTGTAATGCCTCTACAAGTTTTACAGCCTCATTGACCTTTCATAAATCTTAAGTTTAAAATTTATGTTGTACAACACCTGGACAGATCTGTAATAATGCTGTTTTGGATTACAAATAATTCCTTGGAGGCAAGGAGAGGACCCAAAACCTCCTGTAGGCAGGGTTTGCAAGGAAAACCAGTGCCACACAAACCTCACTGAGGCTGTTCTGGCTTTGCATTAACTCAAATGTAAATATTTCTTAATCTGAGTCTATTTCCTGAGTCTTGGACCAATGATTACCCCTCCTGCAGTGAGGAAAGATTCCAGGGGAGCAATTCTACTGTCTGTTTTTGCCTCTAATTTTTGGACAGTCTCCTAAAGTGATTTATGCCCCTGTACTTAAAACAGTCCTATAACCTCGGTTCTGTGAAAGCATTGTTTCTATGGTAGTCCTTTGTAAGACAGCAGCCATGGCCAGACCATGATTATATGAGGGCACAATTTCTACACAAAGATGAATATACTCAGGTAAGTATGTCTGTGCTTTGCATGGCCAAATAGCTGAGAAACAGGCAGCATTAGCGTTTTCATAAGCCAATTGTGTAACAAAACGAGTTCCTGCTTGAGGATCTCCAAAAATTCTACTAGCTGCTTTTAGCAGCCTATTCACAAATTCCTGAAACAATTCATCAGGAGCTTGTTTAATACCAGATAAATTTCCACTGAGATCCCCTTTAGTCGGTAATTGATTTCAAGCTCAGTAGGCATCATCGCAACCTGTGCATACTCTCCTACAGGTAGCCCAATCTGACTAGCATTACCTTAATATTGACCCTCTCCTAGAAGCATGCTAATATCCCAGTCTATATTACTGGTATGAGCATTCATCATAGCAGTTCTCTTATTGGCTTCATACTGTTCAGAACTTCAAAGTAAGTAACCTCCTCCTGACAAAGTAGCCTTACATAGAGTCTTCCAATCTTGAGGGGTTAAATTTCTCTCCATCAAGTGTCCAATAAAGCTTGTGTAAAAGGGGCATCAAACTGCAAACTTCAACCAATGGAACACTAGAAATTTAAGCATAATTTTAAATTTTCTTTTGCAATACTAGAGCATAATCATAACTTTGGGAAAAAACCCAATTTTAAACAATCCATTATCTTTAAAATCAATACCAAAAGCATTGCTTTCATGTTACAAAGTTTGGCTGTCAGTTCTTATATATGAATACACAACAGTTAAACTTTTAATACTTCATTAAAGAAACATTGTTTTAAATCTTATCCCTTATAAGTCTAGTTTCTAGAATAATAATTACATAAAATATTATTCCAATTTAGAAGTATCTTTAGAGAACTGGTTTCCTGGGCTCGTTCATGCCATGTGTTATTGTTTGAAATGACTCCAACCTGCAGTTACCAGTTTTAAGCTAACTTTCTGTTACCATCATTACATTTTTAATCATACTCAATAACTTATAAGCCAATACTCTATGACCAAGACACACAGAACATATTTATAACTTTAAGACCAGTCAGAAACAAAATTAAGCAGCTATACAAATCTTAAAAATTTAGACCAATCAAAAAATTTTTACTTTCTTTAGCTATAATTTCAATAGAAAAAAAACACTTTGTCATTTGCTGAATCCAATAATCACAATTGCAGAGATTTTTCTAGGAAAAAACAACTATCAGCTTATTTGCCTTAGAACTTGAGAAGCCACTAGTCCCCTTTAAAAGCAGCTTTTCAGCAGGGATTCTCCTTCTGTGCTTGACTCCTGGCTAGGAGTGCGGGAAACTTAAATCAGCCTCCACTGTGCAAACAGACTGAATCAAGAGATGGATAACCAACAGATAAAGTTTTAACCATTTTTTTCTTTTCAACATGAAACATAGAACAACAGTCATTCAGACAATGAAACAAAAACATACACAAATTGACACCTGGACAGATTGGTGCACCAACGACAGACAATACAGAAAAGGAAAAGAACCAGTACTAAGAATATCTCCAGTAGGGGCCAGAGAAGAAGCAGGACATCTCCTGATTTCCTCCTGTCCCTAGGGGAGCTCTGAAATCCATTTTCCTTCTCTCTCTCTCTCTCTCTCTCTCTCTCTCTCTCTCTCTCTCTCTCTCACATCATTTGTATATCTAGTATCTTTTGTTGTTGTTTGTTTGTTTTTTTACTTATTTTATTTTCCTTTATTTTATACTCTACCCCTCTTGCCTGAAGCAGCTCTTGGAGGCTGTGGACAATCGCCTATATAAAATTCCCCATCCCAACGTGCTGTCACCCCTAAGCTGATATCAGCATTGGGCTGATGCTGACTCAGTCTAGCCTGTATCCTTTTTGCACCCTTGCAATCAATAGCCTACAAAAGATGAAATGTATAGCGCTAACATTAATGCTGTACGTTGCTTACCACCCTGCAGGATACATAACTTCTTCCATTTTCTATGGAGCTCCACTGAAGACAGCATCCCTCAGTTGGTATTCCTATGTCCAAGCCCCTTGTTCATGTGCCACCTCTAGATGTCCATTGGCCATAGAGACCTGGGTACACCTGGAAGGAGAGCAGAGGTTGGAATAGGACTAGCAGATGAGAGAAATAATGAACCAAGACAAAATTCTCTGACCAAGGCTCAATGTTTAATTTTTAACTCTGAATTTATAGGGGGAAAATCCAAAGACCCATCCATCCTTTGTTCTGGCTGGATTCCATTGCAAAACAATCTCAGCAGCTCAGCAGGTGGTCTTCTCATGTCTCAGACAGGAAGATGTAAATGTAGTAAGGCTAGGCACTGGGCTCCAGCCATTGGAGACTTTTTTAGCCAACTCAAAGCTGGGGGAAGGGCACAATTTAGCCTGATTATGATTTATCCCTTCTATTCCTCCCAGTTCCTTCATACCTTACCTCCCCCTCTGAATCCACTACCTTTTTATCTATCATTTGAAAACAAATGGTATTCTAAAGGATAATAAAAATAAGAATATAAGACAAAAGCTAAAACAGCAGAGTTGGACAAGAATGTAAAGAGTCCAAGAAAAGACACAGAATAAGAGACCTACTTGTTCTCACACTCAGGAATCCCGTGCAAACACTAAACTGGAAGCCATGGTATATATGTAGAGGACATGGTGTAGACCTCTGCATATTGCCTCAGTTTCTGTGAATTCATATGAGCTTTGTCCATATTGAAGACCTCATTTTCTTGGTGTCTTCCGTCCTCTCTGGCCCATATACTTTCTCCCGCCTAGTCTGTGGGTTCCCTGAGCCTTGAGGGGAGGGATTTGATACAGCCATCACACTTAAAGCTGAGTGTTCTAAAATCTCTCACTTTCTGCATAATGTCTAGCTGTGGGTCTCTGTATTTGTTCCCATCTGCTGCAGGAGGAAGTGTCTATGATGATGAATAAAACAGGCACAGATCTATGAGTATAGCAGAATGTCATTAGGAGTTAATTTATTGCTGTGGTTATTTATTTATTTATTTATTTACCTATTTACATAATCATTTTATATCAGTAGTATCTGGCTTTATCCTAGGTTCCTGGGCTATCTAGTCTCTTGTTCTTGTTCACTCAGGCAGTATTAGTTATGAGTTCCATCTCTTAAAGTGAACCTTAAGTAAAATCAGATATTTATTGCTCACTCCCACATGCTTTATGCCACCATTGCCCTAGCTACCTGGTGGGTGTCACACCATCGTAGACCAAATGGACTGCTGCTGAGTTGCTGTTAATGTTCTTCTTTTGGTAGTATGGAGAATACTTTCCTCTACCAAAAACTCTATGTAGGTACCATCTTGATTTCTTCATGTACAGTGTGTTTTGTAGGTGTTGTCTCAGCAATGGGGCCTTGTTATCAATTTTCAGAGAGCAATCTATAGTCTTGACAACAGCCTGGATAATTTGGGGACTCCCATGGGACCCCTTTGGCCAACAATTCAATTAGGAGTAACCAAATCCCAGTATTGGAAGTCTCATCTGAGGACAAGAGATGGCTAGTTGGGACTCTGTCTTCCCCATTACTTGACAATTTCATTTAGATAGCTTTCTTATACTTATATATTTTAGAAACATTCTACTACATTTCCATTCTACTCTCTCCAATGACCCTTTATCTTAGCTGACTCTCCCTGTATTTTTTCTCTTGTCTCTTTCTTCCTTCCCTCTCCCTACTTGATCCTCTTGTTGTAACCGCGATCCACCCACAAGTGTTTCTTCTATTTTCCTATTCTAATGATCTCTATTAGTACCCCTTAGTTCCTTATTCTGTATCACTCTGTGGTTCTATAGATTGCATTAAAAGCCTAGTCTTTTGAGGGACATGAGAGGACTTATTTTACTTTAGAGTTTATAATTCCTTCACCAGTGCAAGCCAGGTCAGAAACTCAAGGCATGAATCTGGAGGTAGAAAAGGAGCAGAAGCCATGGAGTGTATGGAGGACTACTTCTTACTACCTTGTTCCCTAAGAGCCTAGTCTTAAACATAAAAGGGAAAGGATTTTATTTCTTTTCCCATTTTCTACATTCTAAAGACGATTCTCTCCTCCTCCTCTTCCTCCTCTTCCTCTTCCTCCTTCTCTTCCTTCTTCTTCCTCTTTTCCTTCTCCATATCTACACAGAGTGCATATACTTAAGTAATACTTGAACCAGCTTGTATACATATAATATATGTATACATAAATATATATATTTATGTATATATATACATATATATATACACATAAATATACAAATATATATATTTATGCGTATTTATGTATATATATATATAAAACATTCATTCGCACCTACTTAGTTACATTATGCTATGTGAAAGAAGACATTCCAGTATTTGAGAAATTTGACTCAATTAAAATATTAAAGAAAGACCTTTCATAAAAACTATAAAAATAGAAAATGTCAAGTTAATAAAGACCATCTTTACTTAGATTTTCTCGATATAATCATAAGCATAAATTAAACAAAACTCTTCATAGCAGTTGTATTCTTCCTAAAAGGGACCACATCAAAATTTGTCATTAATTCCTCTATTCACTGATTTTTAATCCAGAAAATTTAGTAGTTCTGATTGATGTGGAAGTGTACATTTACTGTAAGTTTTAGATCAGACAAAAATTATGACTTTGGCAAGGTAGTCTATAGAAAACTGAGAGCACTGGTTTAGAGTTCTGAACTGTCAGTCTTCAAGATAGCCAGGAAGAAATGCTAGGTATGAAACAGTTCATGTCATGGATCAGCTGGGACCTCAAAAGATAACTGGGCTTCACTTAGCTGTCTAATGATTCCAAGCAACAGTGGAATGGTGACCTACACAGGAAAATGAGGGTCTTTCTCCAGGACCTGCACATGTACTAGTTCAGGACTGATGGTAGTATTAAAATATGTACAGGGAAGACAAAGTGTGCATCAAACCAGCCTTTGTTCCAATAAGTACAAAGTGTTGCTCCTTTCATCATGAAAAATCTCTTTCCATTGTGACCAGTCTCCCAGGTGAGAACTGGCTGATCTTTCTAGGAAATGATGTTGCCAGAAATCTCCTATAGATCTTTTGGTAAACTAGACTCAAACACTCTCCTTTGTAAATTTCAGTGTAGAGAATTTTCCAAGGGCCATGATACAGTTACCAAAGGGCAAACCATGACTAGGAATATGAGCCACATGCATTTGGACAACTTAGAGAACTTCAAGATTATACTACCATCTTAATATCATGAAATTGAAACTTAACTAATACCCTCCACTCAATGAGTGAATGATGTTGGACATTTCCAGTCTCGATGTTTAGTTGTAAGAACACTCCTATTTCATGGTTGGTGCCTCAGCTGGCACACCAACCTGATGACCCATGTCCTGAGGTTCCATCTTTACTATAGGCATCAGTAGATGAGGAACTGTTCATTAAAAGGATATCTGGTGCCTTTAGAGGAAGATATAATGTACTTCCAAATGCAATGGTCTACACAATTATTTACTTTCAAAAGCATGATAATGAATCTTAACTTGTCTTATTTCCCATAGATGCTTTAAATACTATTAGATATCTGGTTCTATGGCCCAAGGGGTTTAGTGCTTTGTATATCACCCTTGACCTTCCAAAGAGATATAATTTGTTCTAGGACTTGTTCAGTTACCCTTCGATTCTTTAAATATTATTTGATAAACAAACAAATCACTTTCAGAAGAAGTACATGGTATCTACAAATACAAAGGAAAAATGTTTTAGACTGCATCTTCCTTTCTAGTAATAAAGTTATACAAAGGGGAACATTTTTCATTACATCAGAAAGAATAATCCCTCCATGCTCAAGATACATATAGAAGTGGAAAACCCTAAGTTTTCTTTATTCTTTTTCCTCCACTTGGCATGCTTACATTTTACCTCAGTGCTTATGATATTAGTTATTTCTGCTTGTTAAGTTCAATCAGAACCATATCCACAAGGCAATAGCTTAGCATGGTGTTCTTAGGGCTAGCAAAATACTTAAGAGACCCATCGAATACATAAGTAATAGGTCAAAGTGTCATCATACTCCTTAATTAGAGTGCTAAAGATGTATCACATCTTTCAATTGAGCAGGCTGCATCTGTGATCTTTGCTAAAAGACACTGAAGAGAATGTCCTTGCCAGGAATAACAGCTAAATATCTGATAGTGATATTTTTATAATTCAACTTAATTGGAGCTACTACCTGAATAGATGTGATGTAACCTACAACATAGCTGTCTTCCACACTTGACAAATACATGATAAGCTGAGCGGGAATAAAGCAAGGATCTCTATGTCTGTATATTCCAAGCCTTTGATATTACCAATGATTCTTATAAAACCTTCCAGAAAACTGTATTGCCTTTAGTGCATTATCTGGGAAAGAAGAATCATTTTCAGTTGCTCCACTTAGTACTGTCTGGGCTAGGGAGTCAGTGATGGGAATTGACCTACTGTTGAGTATGGTATTTGACCTATATATTTATAAGTGAAGAATGACTACAGCATAGGATTGGAACTCTAGTGAGCCCACTGTGAAGTAATTATAAACCAAAGCACTTACCTGACTCCCACAGGTCTTTCCTTTGACCAGTGGATTACAGTAATACTTGTGCTTCTGAATTTTTGCTAATTTTGAACCAGTGACTGACAGTTCCCAAAAGCTTGGGCTATTTCCTCCTCTAAAATGCATATTCATCCTAGTCTTTACCTTTTGGTTAAAAACTGGAAAAGAACATCCACAGTAAAGTGTTGGCTTTGAGCAGGATTCTTCCACAGGTATGTCTCAACTTCTACTTCAGTTATGGTCTCTAAGTGAATCTTGGAAAGGATCCAAGAATACAGCAGTCCCGAGCCATGAAATTATTACAGGAAAGACAAATACAGAGTTTCTTCTTTTGTTATCTTCTTTCATTTCTTCTATTTTTCTTCTCTTTCCTTCCCTTCTCCTCTCCCTTATTCTGTAAAGAACATTGACAATCTAGATCACCAAATAAAAAAGTGGTACCCTTTACCATGAGTCACATGTACATCTGGTCTAGGAGCTGGGTGACTTCAGAAAATCAATCAGTATGAATCAGAAGATGTGAAATCCTTCTTGATCCCCAAGCCTGCTGATGAATCAGAAGATGGCCAAAGACCCACATGATCTGCAGCAGCACTGAGCCCTGCAGACATGTACGGTGCAGTGACCACTCTTGCCTCCCAAATCACATGTGTATTTCCTCTGGAGCAAATAATAAATTAAATTCTCACAGGGAGAAAACTTAGGATCAAACAGTTGTGCCTTAAGTGAGTTGACAATGGGTGCAAACATACATGTCTGAAGAAGTGTACATTGATACAATAATGTTGTTTTAAAATCCATTACTGTTTTATATTGACTTTAACTCACTTGGACTTTCAAATTTGGGTTACTACTTTCTTGGTATTACATTGAGTGAATTCTGATATACTTTTTTTTTCATATTCTTGCTTGATTTTTGGGTAAGGAAACTATATAGTTTCAGATAAAATAATATATAATTTTCACACAGCAAACATTCATTAAAATTTTGTTCAATTAAAAGTGTGGAGATGATTTGCAAACATTGGAAAGCCCACTTAGGATTTACATTCTTACATAGTTTTTGGCTTTCACTTTCTAAGACTAAAATAGGGAAATGTCACAAATGTCCCCCTTGATCCTTTTTCCAAGAATGAAGTTGAACTAGTATGTTGCTCATTGGTACAGTAGATGCCAAACATATGGGAGGCCATGAGTATGCTTCCTGAAGCAAGAACAAACTTACAAGAAACTGTAGAGGCTCCAAAGTGACTGGGTTTCTTCCCCTTTCTAGATTCCAGTTACTTAGGGAATATGATATGGACACAGTCAGACATCAAGAACAAGTCACTAATCATTAACAATTGTGTTTCTTCAAGAAACTAAGTATAAATGATTCTTCATTCTAAGACTTTATAAATACAGATAAATGCTAATCAATATGTGCTTATATCTATCTGTAGTCTAACTAGGTCCTTAAGTGAAAATACTTTCAAAATACAATGACTTTCATATTTTCACATAAATAAATAAAAGCTATAATTGAAGAGTACAGTTAAGAAATTTTTTCTTTGCATTTTGGGATCTATTTTATAGTTTTAAATGAAAATGTAATTACTTTTATTGCCCTTTATTTCTCTTCCTTCCACATCTTTACTCATACAGCCCCTATTCCTCAAACTCCAGGCCTCCTCTTTAAATCTATTGACAGTGTGTATGTGTCTATATTTGCATAAATATAGACACAACATGTTGAGACCACTCAGTTGTGCATGTTCATGTACTATAATACGGCCCAGTTATACCATTCCTTCACATCTGTTCAAAAGATTGTACATCCTGTTCCACAGATAATGCTTGGCCACTTAGCTACTTTTAGTGGAATTAAAAAAAAATAGCTGGAGACTTGAATTAATGACATTTCCCTTCTTATCTCTTTTTATTCCAGGTATATCAGTAAAGCTATATTTTTTCCAACAATAATTTTAAAATTGTCTCTGAAAACATTTTATTGGGGTTTTATGTATGATGTTTCCTATTTACATAGTCATTTCAGCTACAAAAGAAAATAGTTGATTCAAACAGTGAACCAATTCACCGGAAAATTTTAGTTATATTAATAGCTTGACTTAATTGACTATTTTACTGTGTAGTGTATTAAGATTGATTGAATTATGCAGAGAAAAAAATTTGAAAAATGAACCAATGTGTAATAATAAACATTGTGTTGAAAACATTCTTCCAACTAACAAATATCCTCTTGCTTTGCAGAGAAAAAGTGTGCGTGTGTGTGTGTGTGTGTGTGTGTGTGTGTGTGTGTGTATGTGTGTGTGTGTGTGTATGTGATCAAAAGACAGAGAGACAGAGCAAGACAGAGAGAGATTGTTCAGTGATTATCTATTTCAGAGTATAAATGAATAAGAATATCTGGTTAATACAAGTCTATGAAAAGAACATAAACTCAATAGCTGACTTCATAGAGCACAAGCCTAATGAGCAAGAGGCCTTGGGTTTGATTCATTGCATATGGTGGTATGTACCAGCACACCTAGCACTAAAGAGGCAAAAAGTGCTTATGTTATCTTATAGTAAAGATCAACGACGCCTCAAACACACACATAAAAGAACATATAAGAAATATGTTCACTTACATAATTCCAGCCACTCCTGGGAAGATGACAAGAAAGAGAAAAGAAAGGGGAGAGATCAGCAAAAGCATGGCCACTAAGGTGTAGGCAGGAAAACCAGAATTTCAAAGTTCTTTTCCTATGTACAGTGAAGATGAGGCCAGCCATGTTACATGGAACAGTATTTTAAGAAAAGAAGCAAGAGAAAGAGATGTAAAGGGCATCTTCCCTGTTGTGGGGATGAGTGAGGGCCAACTCTAGTCTTGTCCTGTGGTGCTTGGGCAGGTATCCTGCCTTCTAAGAAGGAAGAAGGAAGAAGGGGACTAGCAGGTCAGTGGGAGCTGGGTAACTTATAAGGGAAATTTGAAGAAAAGAATGTCAATAATATGAGCTATAACATCTCATGCCTCTTCATTACTTCCTTTGAGTGTTTCCTTTCTCTAACTTCTTCCTAGGGTAACAAATTTCACAGTAACTGCCATTTAAAGAAAGGATTACTTTGCCCACATGAGATCTAAAAATAACAACCCACTGGTCTCTGCTCAGCATCACTGCCACCTCATGGACTGATGAACTGCATATTAACCAAATGCCTCGTTATGTTCCCCTGTCCTATGTGGGCTGCCAAATGCATCCATTTTAATGAATGTGAATCATTCCTTATTTTTTATAATTTAGAATCATTGGTTTGTAAGTAAGCCATTAGCTTGGATAAAATTAATAGATCCTGCCAGCTGAAAAGCTGTGTAGCAATGGAGCACATGGCCAAGAGCACTCCCAAAAAGGAGGTGGGAAGGAAGAGGACTATGCTTGTGAAAGAGAAAGGAAAAACACTTCATTCTTTAAGGCTAGAAAAAACTTTTCATTTATTTATTTTACCAGAAAGCTCTATATGATAGTGCTATGGATTCACAAGGTCACAATTTGGCATGATATTCAGAAACACACACCATCTATTTCACAGTAATTTTTTTAAAAATCTATATTTTCTCATAGAAAAAGAATGTTTGGTCTTTCTGGACATGAAGGAACTATCAAATTCTGTAGTTCATCAACCTCAAGAGAAGCAAGTGAGAGTCTCATATTTAACAACTTCCTCTGCTAAGAGGATGACTTCTGCTTACTCTGGTTCTGAACAAAACCTGAGCTTCATGGATGTGTTTTCTCAGTGAGAGAGTGTGTGCTGGGATGTGCGCTGACTTAGTCTTTCAGTCCCCACCCCTAACTCCATGCCCACCATACCCCCATAATTATTTCCACAATTTTAATTAAAGAATTAATTAAAATGAATTTCCGAGATCACATTTCTTTTAAGATAAAATGCCATGGACTCTATTGTACTACATGGTTTATTTTATTTATTTATTTATTTATTTATCTATCTATCTATCTATCTATTTATTATCTATTTATTTTGTTTTTTTGAGATAGGGTTTTTCTGGGTAGCCCTGGCTGTCCTGGAACTCACTTTCTAGACCAGGCTGGCCTTGAACTCAGAAATCCCCCTGCCTCTGCCTCCCAAGTGCTGGGATTAAAGGCATGTGCCACCACCACCCAGCTTTATTTATTTATTTTAAAGAGAAATTTTGCCAGCTAGTATCCATTATGGTATTAAGTCCAGTACATCAGAGGCTCAATTCACTCAATAAATCTGCATTGATAACTCTTTACTAATGGTCTTTGCTAAATATATAAGACATGAAAACCAACAAAAAGAAAAAGTTGTGCTGCAAAGAGCTTCCTTAGGTCCAAAGATACATGATAACTTAGAATACTAGCAGCACCTGTTTAATATGAGAAATATTCATGTACATTACTACCCAAACTAAGAGGGCTCATACTAACAAGTGTGGAGAATCCAGATGATGTGCTTTTGATAAGATCATCCTTACCTTCATAGTAAATGGTGACATATTTTGGCAAGACAATGAGAAGAACACTCTAGGGCTGTGGGGACTCTATGTTGAAAGTGGTGGTCTGAAAAGTCACAACAAAATTTAAAAACTAAAAGCAGTTTACTAGGACCACAAATCTTCAAATCTAATTACAAATAGGAAGGGCTTAATGATTTGCTCTGATAGACAGAGCCATTACCTATCTTAAATAATCGTTCTGCCTGACCCATGACAAGAACTCTTTAAAATTCATAGACCAACCCCTGCTAGTTGATTTCAGTGTCATTTTAATAAAATGTAGATGGAAAAGATGAAGATGTGATTTCATGTTTTCTTTGCATTTTTTGAATATTATATTTTTTATTAGATATTTTCTTCATTTACATTTCAAATGTTATCTCCTTTCCTAGTTTCCCCTCCGAAAATCCCCATCACCTCCTCACTCCCCCTGATTCCCAACCCACCCACTCCCTTTCCCATTCCTGGCACTCCCCTATACTGGGGCATAGAACCTTCACAGGATCTAGGGACTCTCCTCCCATTGATGACCGAATAGGCCATCCTAAGCTACATTTACAGGTAGAGCCACATGTCTCACCATGTGTTTTCTTTGATTGGTGGTTTAGTTCCGAGGATCTCTGGAGGTACTAGTTAGTTCATATTGATGTTCCTCCTATGGGGCTTCAGACCCCTTCAGCTCCCTGGGTACCTTCTCTAGCTCCTTCATTGGGGATCTTGTGCTCTGTCCAATGGATGAATGTGAGCATCCACTTCTGTATTTGCCAGGTACTGGCTGTTGGGGGCTACCACCTGCGGTCCCCCACAAAGTGGACTATGTTCCCTGGAAGGTGGACTTGGGCTTGTAAGGACTAGATGGGAGAGAAATGAAAACATTGAGTCAGGTCAAAGGATATTCAGTACTTTCCTGAAAAATCTTTCTTGGTTTTTGAGAGGGAAGACCTCTCCCCCAGTCAGTTCTGCACAGGCACCTGGAATGTGGCTCAAAGTCTAATGCAATGTGGAATGTCCCAGCGGGAAGCAGGTGAACTGGGCAAGGCAGGGTCCAAGGGCACTGTGGAATGCCTTGACAGGAAGCAGGACCCGGGAGGGAGGGGCACAGCAGATGGGCAGCAGGATTCGGGAGAAGCTCAGGTGTGGTTTAACACAACAATGGAAACCAGCCTTGGCTGGAGAACCACACTGTATGTGGCTTCCTGTGGCATGCCTTCAGGGGCACCAGGTCTGAACTCCCAGCCTGGAGCCGGCTTGGGGGAGGGGGACCACAACTGGCAAAGGCCCTCAGAAGACAGCTATATCAGGCTCCCGTCAGCAGGCTCTTGTTGGCAATAGTGTCTGAGTTTGGTGGTTGTTTATGGCATGGATCCCCAAGTGGGGCAGTCTCTGGGTAGTCATTCCTTCAGTCTTTGCTCCAAACTTTGTCTCTGTATTTCCTTCCATGGGTATTTTGTTCCCCCTTCTAAGAATGATTCTGAGCTTCTGGGCTAATGTCCACTTATTATTGAGCGCATATCATGTGTGTTCTTTTGTGATTGGATTAACTCACTTAGTATGATATCCTCCAGATTCATCCATATGTCTAAGAATTTCATAAATTGTTTTTAATAGTTACATAGAACTCCACTGTATAAATGTACCATATTTTCTATATCCATTCCTCTGTTGTGGGACATCTGGGTTCTTTCCAGCTTCTGGTTATTATAAATAAGGCTGCTATGAACATAGTGGAGCATGTGTCCTTATTACATGTTGGAGCATCTTCTGGGTATATGCCCAGGAGTGGTATTGCATTATTTTTAATATGATATTGAGCTGGACATTTTATCCCTTTTTCAGAAACACATCATTTGTGGGATGTGTCATGGTATTTCAATGTATGAATGAACTGCACAATATCCAAATCTATCTCTTCAATATCACGTTTATCTCTTCAAAAGGTAATCATTTTTATTGTGGCGGAAGTTTTATTCTTCTTGCTGTTGTTTGTTTTGTTGAGGTAAGATCTCCCTATATATTTATGACTGGCCTTGAACTGTCTCATTCTATAGACCAGACTGGCCTCAAGCTCACAGATACCCACCTGCCTCAGTCTCCTGAGCACTGGCATTAAAAGTGTGTGCCACTAAACCTAAATTTGTTAGAAAAATTTCCTTTACTCATTTGAATGTTTATCATAGGTTATTTTAAGCAAATAATCCCACAGAAATCTAAAACTAAGTCATTTCCTATTTGCATTTGTGTCTTCCACCATTCCACTCTGGTGTTGGCTTTTTTGTTTTGCTTTGTTTTTAGGATCAGCTCTTCAGCTCCTGTAAATGAGAAAGAGAACACGCACTGCTCATCTTTCTGTCTCTGCCTTATTTATTCCGACATTGTGATCTCTAGCTCTATTCTCATTGCTGTGAATGACAACAATGCTTCAGTGTTTTACTAAATGAATAATATTCTGTTATTGTTATGTATATATGCCACATTATATTTATCTTCTGTAGGGTCTTCATGTTGGTTCCATAATTAAGCTACTGTGTATGCAGTGTACTTAATCATTCTGTAAATATTTGTTGAAATGGCCCTTGTCAAGTACTTTGTCCATATATATCCACTTTACTTAATTGTATTCCAAAAAAAAAAAAATTGATTTGCTCCATACTTCTCTCTTGGTTTCAGGAATAGACTGTTTCTTTGCACAGGAATTCTACTCTACCTTAACTGTTTGGAATTGTTTGTTCATTCCTCCTAACAAATCTCAGTCAGCGCCTCATTTGACTAATAAGATCAAGTTAAATGTCCATGGAAACTCCATTGTTGTTCATTATTTTTGAATTATAAAATCCTCTGTGTGTAATATAAATGGAGCAGAGACAAGCAGGAAAGATATGGATGCATGCAGAAATTGTTGAATCAGATAGTACAAAGACAAGGCACAGAAAAAAAGGGAAGGCCAAAAAGCAGCAAATGGTTAGGGAAGGGAGCTATGGTGACAGTCATACAGCCTGTTCCTTAGGAAAAAAAAGGGGGGTGGGTGGGATTACACGATGTCAAGAAACATATACTCACAAATAAGAGGATATTAGCAAAAAAATAAAAATAAAAAGTCTCAGAGTACTCACAATACAACTCACAATTATATGATACCCACGAAGGATAACCAAAGTGTGGATGCTTCATTCCTACTCAGAAGGGGGAAGAAAATAATCATAGGAGGTAGAGATAAGAAGGGATCTGGGAGAAAGAGAGGAGGGGAAAAGAGGGGCAGGATCAGATGTGGGAGGAGAGGACAGTCTGTCAGGAATTTGAATGGAGGTGTGTAGCAGTAGGGGATGGGGAACTGGGGTAACCACTAGAAATTCCCAGATGCCAGGAGCCAAAGAGGTTCCCAGGACCCAACAGGATGACATGAGCTGAAATACCCAACAAAGGGGAGATAGACTCATATCCAGTGGATAGTCCCAAGTCCTAGAGGTTAAAGAAAATACAGTTAATGTTGGGAACAGTGGTTTGCACAATTCTTTCAAAATGAAAATATTGAAAGAAAAATGCTTCCAGAAAAGCATGAAACACAACTATATTAAATGATTTATGTCCAGGAATTCCTTTCACTTGACTTTAATGTTGCAAAATAATACCTGCCTTTATATACTACTTTTCTAAATAATTTTAAATTCTCTACTAACTTCAACTTAATAATTCTTGTTACAAATAGTTACAGACAGGATTAAAACTTTCGTATATCTGCCTATTGTTTTTATGACTTCTAGCATTTGTGAAATTTCTAAGGACATAGAATTAAATTTGTTTTAGCATCCATTCATACATCAGGATATATGTGTATACAGACTCCCAAATGTCTCCCAATTTGTTTTAGTTTTATTTCAGAACAGGAAGGAAGTTAGAAGGAAAACTCCCCGACTCTGGGCACTTGGATAGGTACTTTTATGCTAAGGACATTTGCTGAGACATCTGGAAAATCTTTTGTTTAATTAAGCACATTTTTCTCACAATGAGTAACACAGCAGAGACAGGGTTTAAAAAAAATACTGTAAAAAAAAAAATGGTGCAACATCATAGCTGGTCTTCTATCCACCCACCTAGGCATTAAAGGAAAACAAACAAACAGAGGCACCTAATTAGTATTGGCCTTGTTGCTGTTCTAAGAAGCCAAAAATGAGACACCCACAAAAGAAAGGATACCTCACTCAGTGTGTCTCCTTCTGCTTTTGAATGATAAGTAAATAAGATGCAACGATTAAAGAGAATTCAAGCAATGTCAGCATAAGCTAAGGTATGGAGGAGGCTTCTCAGCTTCTCCTAGGGACCCAAACACACCCACATGATTTTAAAGCAATGAAATCAGAGAATTCTTCTAAAAAAAAAACTCCCAAGTAAGTATTTTATACTTTTCCTTTGTTGAGTGATTTGACAAGATGAAGAAAAGCTTTCAGGTACATAGAATAAAGAACAAAAATAATATCCCATCATAACCCAACACTGTATGGTGAGCATCCTATATCTGAAACACAGACAAATATAACTTTGGGATTTTTTTTTTCCGCCTTTTTCGCTGTTTTCGCCATCAGTATTTTTTTAATTGTCAGAATTTGTTGAACAACAGAAAATCCACAAGGTAGACTGGTTTTACTGATAGTAATTTACCACTTTCCTTGATAGCCCTGCCTAAGGATAATGTCAGCTCTTTTTATTGTTATCATGATTACTAAGATTAATTCTTAGATTACACAGTGAATGGTAACTCTCTCAGTGTCTCTTTCTGTGTCTTTTTCTGTGTCTCTCTGTCTCTTTCTGTCTCTCTGTCTCTGTCTGTGTGTGTGTGTGTGTGTGTGTGTGTGTGTGTGAGAGAGAGAGAGAGAGAGAGAGAGAGAGAGAGAGAGCAAGCATATGTAGACCACTAAAGGATTTCAAAGTGTTAAGAGGCTACTTCAGAGTTCAAGAGGTTTTACAAGTCCTGAGAACAGAAGATATGTGTGTTTCCCTTCTCCTTGGGTAATCAGCCATTGGCCAATGGGGCATATGAAGCAGAAGCAGGGAGCAGGTTTCAGATGGCCCTACTATGACACAAGGACTTCCGGAAACAGCTTCAGTGAAACAGCTCTACTTTATTATTTCAGGGGTATAAGGGCTCTTAGGGATACTGGCAGAAAGGGCTAAATAGGTAACCAAGTATCCAATTATCCTATATCGGTAGGAAGCTAGGAGGAACTTGTGTGGTGTGTCATGCACAGCTTTCCTAGAGCTCTGCACAGGGTCATCTTCCAAACATGGACAGACATCTGTGGTCAGAGACACTCTCCAACCAAGGCCAGGTAGAAAAAGGGAAACCCTTCTGAGAAAGAGTCTTCCATTTTACACTGAGCTCAGAGAGCTATCCAAAAATGATGATTGTGACCTTATTAGCAGGCTTCTCTGTTGGGGGACACCACCTGCGGCCTACCCATGAAGCGAGTTCCCTGGAAGGCAAACTGGGGCTGAAAGAGACCAGACAGGGAGAGAAAGCAAGATGCTAAGACAAAGTCCCTCTGTTCAAAGCATCTCCAAGTTTACTATAGAATCCTTGGGTTATATGAAGGTAGAACCCACCCCCCAGCCAGTCCGTGCAGGCACCTGGATTCAGTTGGTAGGTGCCTGGATGCAGCCCAAAGTCCTGTGCACTAGGTATTGTCTCAAGGTTGTCTCAGCAGGAAGCAGGATCTGGGTGAAGTGCAGAGGCAGTTAGCACAACAAAGGAAGCCAGCCTTAGCTGGAGAACCACGCCATAGGTGGCTTCAGGTGGCCTGCCTCAGTGGTGGCAGGTCTGCTTTTGGCCTGAAGCAGGCTGGGGGAGGGGAGCATACTTCTCCAGCAAAAGTAGAATGCAGAGTCTGTGGCTTGAGGCAACCAAGCTCTCAGTGTCATAATAAATGCAGAGTTGAAAAGCCTTCTGACCACCCAGTTGGTTGGTAGGGACAGAGTTGAGCTTTAGGGTTGAATCTTCTTGGAGAGATGGAATGGAAGAACCAAGTCCAAATAAAAAAAGAATGGATAGATGAATAGCCAGTTCAGATGGGTGAACAGGAAGATAATAATTCTAGTGTGCTACATCAGTATTCTGGGCCATGCTGAGCTAAAGTTCCAGGCACTTAGACTTGCACTAGTCTATCAGATGCCCAAAGCTTTCAACAGCTCTGTTTTATGTACTCACTGCATTATGGGATCCAGCTAAGGGAATTACATCCACATAAAGGCTTTCAGAAAGCTATTGGATGATGTTTAACATTTCTCTTAATCTCAAATATTTTAGCAAGTGGTTCTCAATAACTAGGCTAGGTGTCATTCTGGCTATGCAGGAGGCTGAGAAAAGATCAAAAGTTCAAGGCCAGCATAAACTACAGAGTGAGTTGAATTCAGATTTCATTGTCACCCCTCTTCACTTGTGGGATAGCAGAGAAAGGTTCACAGCCCATGCAACCTGATGCAAAATATTTCTCTTAAATTCATAAACCTAAAAGAGATCCTATCTCAAAACAGTGAATGCTGTGGAACTTACTTAGCATGGACAGAGCCCTAGGCTCAATCCTCAAGGGGTAGAAATAAGTGATTCTAACTGCCTAGAATTGGACACATACATAATAATGGAAACTATCAGTGAGTATTTTTCCTCTAGAGTAACAAGGACATGCGCACTCTGCTAGAAGAGGGGCCAAGAGAAGGAGGTATTGGTGCTGATGAGAAGCTGTCGTCATGATTGCTGTCAACAAGAAAGACTGTTCTGCCAGGAATGTAGCTTAGTTGCCATGCACTAGATCAGAGGCTCAATCCTCATTTTCTCACTGACCACAAAATTAAATAAATTTCTTCAGAAATTGAAATAGCCCTCTGAATTTTTATACCAAGCCAGGTAATATGGAGTCAGCAGACCTCTTCCAGCTGGGATTATGAGCCCAGTACAAAGTGCACTCAGCCTAAATTTATCCTTCAAGTCTGTTTTTGAAGAGTTCTGTTTCCACTAGCTTTAGAATTGTATGTATCCCATGCTAGTATAATAGCTTGAAAGCGCGAAGTAATAGTAGAAGATAGCTATGTTGGTATACTGAATGCTAAATATATCTGGAAGGTGAGAAGACATCTCCTTTCTAGTCCAGTGTGGAGCTGGCTTGGCAACATCAACTGTTGAAAGTTTGCTATGGTACAATGTAGTTTAGAAATCACTTTGAAAATTTTATCAATTTATAACTTCTGTTCTAAATATCCACAGTGCTGCTAAGGAACAATATTAGTTCTGAGAAAGTTCAAGTGTCAATAAATGTGTGTGATAGTTTAAAGTTTAAAAACAGGAAAGCCCCCAAGTCAAAATTAAAGCTCTATAGAGGTCAACCAGAGCAAGATGAAGACTGATTTGAATGAATATATGTTAACCTTAGCCTACAACCAAGACACTTCCATCCAGGGAAGAGCAAGGGTAACCTCTCTAGGCAGTCAACACTATGGCAGATGCAGAGTTGATAGGGAGGACAAAAAAAATAAAAAGCTTGATATTTTCATGCTGCACATTAGTTTTTCATTTATACACAACAAAATTACCACAAACTTGATGACTTAAAACAACAGAAATACATTCTCTGATAGTTCCAGAAGCCAGAAATCCAAAAATTAAGGTGTCATACGAGTTGATTTTACAATGATCTCTCGGTTTCTGGTGACTGACAGCAGCATTTGGCATCCCTTACCTGAGGGACATCTTTCTCATCTCTGCCTTTTTCTTCACCTGGCCTCCTTGCTGTCTCTTTTTTTGCCCATCCTTGTCTAGACACATTTGATCTTGAGATACTTGCTTTAATCATATCTACAAAGATACTGTCTCCATGTAGTTTGAGGTTTAAATGACGCACTCACCTCTGCATAGTTGGTGACTTAAGTCAATACCCAGTTATCATCTCATAGTTACTGTGGATCTGGAATCTTACTTGGATTAACTTAGTCTCTGAATCTCACCAGGCTGTAACCATCAATTTGAGGCTCTTGTCTGAGACCTTGTTGGATCGGTTTAGGTCAAGGATGACTGAGGTCCCTACATTAGTATGAACCAATGGCTAGATATTGTTCTCAAATTCTTGGAGGCTGCTTAAGGTTGAGACTTCAACTATGAGGTTCTTTCAGCATCAGGGTAGGCTGTACTTTTCAGTTCAATAGAAGAACACATGCTGCTTGAGTCTATCTGACTTCTTGTATTTCTCATCTCTAGACTGAAATGTGTGCTTACCCAGTTCTATGGATCCCCCATAGAAACTCTTTGTTAATATAATCAACTGGTAAGGAAATTTGTTGTACATTTTTCTCTTAAAATAATTCACCCTCAAGAACCACATTCCATCATAACTATAATTTTCTTAGATTCTAGAGAAATGGATTGTGTAGGCATATTCACTATTGGTAGGCATGTTGAGGACATTCATTTGAATTTTACCTTCTTTGATGGGATTTCTATCTTAATACTGTATATATATATATATATATATATATATATATATATATATAAAGTTGTTCCATTTATTTGGAGATCCCAAAGCAAATAGAATCACTTTCATGGTGGCTGTAAAATCAAATGTGATGTGCACATGAACATATATGGGATATGGTGTGAAGATAAAAGACAGGGGTCAAAGCAAAAGCAATGGATAAGCCTAGACAGGGATAGAAAAGTCAGAGGTGTGGCAACAGGAAAACTAGTGATAAATCTACACCTCATGTGCTTTAATACTATTTCCAATATCCACAATGAACAAAATGGGTTTTATGAATTTAAGAGAAATGTTTTGCATCAGGTTGCATGGACTGTGAACCCTTAGCTGCTTTCCCACAAGTTAAGAGGGGGTGACAATGAAATCTGAAGAGAGGCCGAGCATAACTGGCCAACATCAGGTGGCTGCTGTGTGGTCCACCACTTCCTTTCTTTCTGTCAATTTCAGATGGTATCCATCTTTGTTGAAGATATATTAAAACACTTAGTTTTATCCATTCTTTGAGAAAGAAAAGAAAATGGAGAAGGGGAAGGAGGAGAAAGATAGGAGAAAAGAAGAGGGGAAAGAAAGATATTGATATTAAACACATTAGGCATGGAATACTCCCAAAGACCAATAGATTTATGGTTACTCTCCAATTAATAGAAACAGAGCTTTCCTTAGTCAGTAGCACCCAGTGCAGAAGTAGCTCACAATTCTCATAACGGTGATTCTCAACTGTAAAAATGCTAAAGACCTCACGAATCCTAATGCATCATTGAATGTTATTTTGAAAGTAATGGCTTAAATTTACAATTATGTATTAAGAATTAATTATGTATTACGAGCTCACTGCAACCTCACTAATAACCACCACAGTTTTATCAGCAAATTCTTAAATACAAAATTAAAATTTGTTTGCGAATTAGAGGATTTTAAAGTTAAAACCAGCATTTAATAAGGGATAACCATTAATATCTTTATAAGACTATTGTTTCTTTTAAGCTAAAGTAGATGAGCTGACTCTGTTAATGCTCTTTCTAACACAGGGGATGTGAGAATGTAACAGAGTGTCCAAAAGGGAGTGTTCTCCACATCTTAGTAGCTCAGAGCCATGCCCTCCTCTACTTACACATACACAGTAACTGTGTAAGAATTTTTTTTTTTAGCTAGTAACTTGGATTACAGAACTAAGATAAAAATGGGGGGAAATATCTGCCTTCAAATCCTCACAGTTTAGAGGGGAAGAAAAACAGTTGGTGACATGTGTGGTGTCACAGCGATGGAGAGCCGAGATGAACTTCCCACATGTCTATATGGATATGTGCTCACAGAAAAGCTGCGCCCAGAGCCATGCTGTCAGTAAGTATGTTCCAGAATCTTCCATGATTATTAAGCCTAACTGCCAATCCCAAGGCCTCCCACGAGAACTTATTATACTCCTGGTTCTGTGACTTTTTAAAGTATTCAGGCATTTGTTAAACTCAACACATTCTTAGGATATTGTTGGTATTCCAACTCTAGTGCCATGTGGCTCGCTTAATCGGATTCTTTTCTTGGATTTCTGAAATATCCATATCAAACTAAAAACCAGAAAGTACAGGGCTTGTGTATCAGACATGAGGCTGAAGAGGCTGCTTACTTTCTCAGTAATCTCTTGATGGGAGATCTGCAGAAATTTCTCAGCTAATGATCATTTTTCATGGACTGTTTATTAGATTGCACATGTACTCAGGAATGTATAAGTTGAGGTACACATACAGGCAAATGTTGTAACAACACTAAGAAGGGTTTGGGAAGAAGACCAACCTAAAAATATCTAAGGGGTAGCAACACATAGCAATGGTCTAAAGATGAGACAATTAATAAGAAAGTTTGTTCATGGACAAATTTAATTTTCTCCATATATTTGGCAATTTGAACTTAGTATTATTAATACAATATAGTATAGTACTTAATAAACATTATTAATAATTTAATATGTTTCTTTAGAAAAGAGCAGAATCGGTCAGGATCTCCCCGGTTGGTGTGATTTGTAGCTTTAGTTTTACCAGATTTGCAGTTACCAGAAACATAGGCTTTTTTGTTTTTTTGTTTTTTTTTTTTTAAGGCAAGGTGGCATTTGCATAAAAAAATGAAAGAGAGCTGACCCCGAGTGCCCTTTGTGGAAGGACTGTTCAATCTTCTGATTTCCTTTACCAATATGGGAAGTAAGACATTTTATTGTGTGAACATGGGATCTGCTGGATGAACTGAGGATCATTTCGCTTTAATTAACTATTATAGACACACCAGCAGCTCTGTGTGCTAACCATGCGACTTTCTGTGCATCTAGGTCTTAAAAGCTTCAAGGGAAGAAAAACAATTTTGCCACATTCATATTGTATAAGGTAAATAATTCTTTCACCTGACACAAAACCAGAAAATTATATTTATATTTATAACTCAATCCTATCCATCTTATGTGGGGTGAACTTTGATAGTCAGATGGGAAATCCCCAAGAAAAGAAGACTCTGTTGGAGAACATATCTAGTTTTTCTAGTGTAAAAACAAACAAGTTGTCCTATTGTAAGTTTGTAGGTGGGCACTTACTTCATGCTTTAGGTCAGAATTTAGCCAAAAGTTCTGTAGGAAGCCTGATGCCCTTCATAAGCAGCATACCTTGGCTTAAAAATGATGGAACATTTAATCAGTTTATTGTGAACAGTCTATTCTATTATCAGAACCATCTTTAATATAGTTCACTAGTTTATTTGTATCTCTGATCAAAACCATTAAATAAGGTCTTATGTATAGAAATGTGTCAAAATATCTAAAAATATGGACTATCATTTGTTGCCTGGCCCTGTCCTGCCCTCCACAGTTAATCTCATAATATCTATTTGTTGAATGGCTACTGTGTGTCCAGTGCAATGCTTTTAGAGTATTGTTGAGAATGGCTTCAAATACATAGATAAAAATAGTTGTCAATTTTTGATATTTTGAGACCTGATTTTATTGAACATTGCAGCATAAACTAGAACTGTCTATGTAACCTATCCACTGCAGCTATGGGTACCTCCAGGGTGCTGAGCCAGTAAGATCAGCAGACAACTGAATAGGTAGCACTAACTGGTCTTGTAGTTAAAAGGAGGAAGTGTGTTGAGAGGGTTGGGGGAAAATTGAGGGTGCATATAATCAAGGGCATAAATATAATCAAAGAGAAAATACAAATTATTATATTTAAAATAGGGAACCAGAATGCAAAGTGCAATACATTTGTGTAGTGGCTATTCCTGGTTGTCAACTTGACTATATTTGGAATGAGCTACAATCCAGATTTGGAAGGCTCACCAGTGACCCTAACCTGGAGACTTGGATATAGAAGTCTCTGATCTGGATCTTGGTATGGAGGTCTTGATAGCATACCGGCTATGGATTCCAGAAGATTAAGACAGAGAGTTCTCCGAGCTCAAGGTNAGCAGCAGCAATGGAGTACAGGCAGCTGGAGCCTAGAAGATAAGGTGTGTGCTACAAAGGGCATGGCCGGAGAAGTGACCCAAGCCCTTGGAGGAGCCCAGAAGATCGTGAGTTGAATCCCAGACATTGGACAGTTGGAGTTTGATTTGATTTTGCTTTTCATTGTGACTGTGCCCTGATGTTTTTCCCTCTTGAAGGATGGAAGTGTAAGCCGAATAAACCCTTTCCTCCCCAATTTGCTTCTTGGTCATGATGTTTGTGCAGGAATAGAAACCCTGACTAAGACAATTTGGTAAGTAACATTAGATGGTCACAGGAAACAGCAGCCTGCCTTTAATAGAAAAATGGCATGAGAAAGATGGCAATTAGGGGCAAGGCACTTGCAGTTAGAGGGTATTGGAGCAATTCATATAAAGACACATTGCATCTTCTCATGAGTGACTGTGCAATGCTTTTGTCATCCCTGCTCTGATGCTGTGCCCATAAAGAGGTGGAGTTGGAGCTCCTGCTCTGATGCTGTGCCCATAAAGAGGTGGAGTTGGAGCTCCTGCTCAAAGTGGAGCAAGGACAGGACTTCTGTGAGCAACAGATTTCTGAAGAAGAGTAGCACAGCTTCACCACTCAGGTGATCACAGGCTGAGACTTATTCCTGATTCTCTCTCTACCCTCCAAGGCTCTGGCTTCAGGGGAAATCAGTTTCCATGATGATGCACACACTCCCATGTGAAGAGGTCATCTGGATGGACATTGAGAACCCCAGCCATAGCCAGAAGCATCCTCAAGAAGGGGAGGGAAGGGACTTTCTGATGCTGTGTGCCTCCTCAGACATGCCAGCTGAAGCTCAGGTACCAAGAACAATGACACATGGTCCCCATGGTTCTGTTTTCATTTCTAAGCCACAGATTCTATGAGCAAGAAAGAAAAACTTGGCCTTATCCAACAAACTTGAGGAATACTTTGCTTGATACTTGTGGCTGTGGAGATGACAAAAGGCATATTAATGATGTGTTTTTCAGATTAGAATCTAAATGTGGTGCTGAACAAGTAGATGTGAGAGTGACGAATGGATATGGAGTATGACGTGTCTTTAGCCTCAGCACTGTACACAATAGATACTCCACTTGCTGAGAACAAGAAGATATGAGGGAATGCACAGGACAGACATGGGGAGGGCAAACCCCATGTCTGTGTGCTAGACTTTAAGCTCTTTGGGAACAAGCAAGAGTTTTATCTGTTTCTTTCAGACCACAAAAAAATTTTTTTTAAGTAGAAAGTGTATTAACTGTCTCCTCCATTGAACTATGAAGGAACCATTGCCCACAAATGCGCTGGTGAGATCATCTCTTTGGATAGTATTTATCTATGATACATATATATGAATATAAATGAAGATTCATGTTAACATTTGCATAAAAGGAATTGACATATTACATCAATTAATCATACTCGGCAAGGGAAACAAACATAAATTAACTTTCTGTCTTTTGGGCATTGTCTGCACACAGCCAAGTGATATAAAGAAGTGGAAAATGTATGGTGAGTTTGGCTCACAGAGACATACATAGATTAAACCCTGTCATATCAGTCAGAAAAATGAGAAATTACTCTTCCACATTGGGTTCTATAAACAAAAGCATCATGCATCTCCACTTATGGCTAATTCCAGCTTGCCTTACTTGACCTTTCCTTTTCAGGGTCATTGTCTCATTCAGTATTAGCTATAAGTACTTTATGAATGACCTAGTTGTGTGTTCATTACAGTGCTGAGGGGCTTCTTGCACTTTTCATCAGGAGTAACATAGCTACAGTGGCAAAGGACTCCTTATAGGCAATCCTCCAGAATACTTCTATAGCAGCTGATTGCATAGTTTGGTAGCATCCTTGGTGAAGCCAGTCTTTCTACATCTTGGTATCAGACATTGCTTCATGCAAGCTTCACCATTTTGTGAATACCTCCACAATGTCTACTTTGTGCTTTCTTTCTGGCACAACTGTGTTGTCTGGGAAGGGGAAGAGGGTGGGCCTGGGAAGATTTGGTAGGGGAAAGGTGAATGTGCTAAAAACTCGTTGTAAGAAAATCTCAAAAGCATTGATAAATAATAAATCATTAAAGCATCCCTGGAAAAGGAAAAATTGAAGTTTTAAATGAGTGAAGAAGAATTTGTTATGTTTAGTTAAAAAAATGCATGTCAAAACAATTGTTTTGCACCTAAAAGAGTAAGAAAAAAAATTAAAGACCGTAAGAGAAAAGGTTGTCCTATATGTTGCTACAAATTTAAATTGGCACACTAATTACACAAAGGAATTTATCAAGATTACTGTTCATTGTGACCTTTGGAACTCACTCAGAATATTCACTCTCCTATTTTTAAAATTAATTAATTAATTATATACATGCCAGATTTTTTGCCCCATCCCTGGTCCACCCTCTGCCTGTCCCACATCTTATACCTCCTCCCCACCCCCATCTCCCACCCAGCCAGACCTCTGGACTTCCTGGAGCCTCCAGGCTCCTGAGAGTTAGGTGCATCATCTCTGACTGAACCCAGACTCAGCAGGTCTCTGTATGTGTGTTGGGGGCTTCATAGAAACTGGTGTATGGTCTAGTGTTTGAGGGATCTCGGGGGTCCAGCTTAATTGAGACTGCTTATCCTCCTCCTTGACTTCTTCCAGCCTTTCCCTAATTCAACCACAGGGGGCAGCAGTTCCTATTCCTTTTTTTTTCCACATTTTTAAAATTAGATATTTTCTTTATTTACATTTAAAATGCTATCCCCTTTCCTAGTTTTCTTTCCAAAAATCCCCTATCCCCTCCTTCCTCACCCAGTTCCCCAACCCATGCACTACCGCTTCCTGGCCCTGGCATTCCCCTATATTGGGTCATAGTATCTTTGCAAGACCAAGGGCCTCTGCTCCCATTGATGGCCAACTAGGCTATTCTCTGCTACATATGCAGCTAGAGACACGAATCCCCTAGAATCCATATAAAAGGTCAAGTACATTGGCACATGCCAGTCATCCCAGTGGTGGAGAAGTTAGTAAATTTCAAATTTACTTAGAGAAACTCTTTCAAGAAGTGAGGTATGAGAGGGAGAGTTATTGAGAAAGACACATAATATCAACACATGATATCAACTTCAGACTCCATATATACACACAAGTGTGCATGAGCACATAAAAGATATGCACAAACAAATCAAACACACCTACCAACACAGAAAAACCTGCATTTATTATGAGTTGATATGAAATGTCTCCCATGATCTACCAAATGCAAATTAACTAGGCAACATTTGGTAGATCATTCTACTTCTGTATCAACACTAGAGACCACACATATATTTTTATTTGTTTATGTTACACAAATTATATATATATACTGGAATGGCAAGGTGACTGAATGGTTAAAGATGCTTGCTACACAAGCCTGGTAACCTGAGTTCAGTCCCTGGAAAACACACACATACACACACACTTAATTTTTAAAAATATTTCCTTATTAAATTTTCTGAAATGTGAGCATACTACCTATTTCAAATATTAAAATAATAGAGAAGTACAGACAATATTTGTGGATAACATTGTAAGCATCTACTGTCAAAGTAAAGGAACTAAAGCTAGTTTAGAGACAGTGATAGGAGGAGAACTTAGTAGATGCCAAATGTAGGCAACTCAGGTTCAATGTTCTGTCTCTGAAAAGCATGAAGCGATTGAAACATTGGATAAGGTGCAGCAGCTTGTACATTCATGAAAATAATAAGTGCAGTTGGGAAATTTGTTCATCCAGGAAAGAAATTTGTACAGTGATACATTTGGGTGCATGAGAAGAAGTAAGATGCAGTGCCCCAATTACAGCTACAACTGATATTTGAATATCCTTTTGAATACCTATCCATCCTTTAAAAATTTTATTAATTTATTATTTATCCTTTATGCATGTGTGTGTGTGTGTGTGTGTGTGTGTGTGTGTGTGTGCGTACACGAATTCTCACATACATAAGCAACAGTGTCCTGGTGGGCAGAAACCAGTGCCACCACTGTGGGGTAACAAATAGAAGACAATTTGGGAAATGAGTTCTCTTTTTTACATTTTGCTTTTGAGGATGTTTCTGCCTGGTTCTCAATTTGCTTCTCCTTGGAGCTCTTTCACAGGTCTGTGTATAAATCTCTTAGCATGAATACTCTTTATATGAATATGCCACCAGGCTATCCAGAGGGTATTCCTCCACTGCAAGATAGTCATTTTCTGTTATATCAACAATATCGTCTAGAATTATCTATTCCATGCCTTTCAGGGCCTTTGTGAAAATTTCTCTAGAGTTTATATATCAAGAATACAGTTGCTCTATTTTCTCAGACAATCCTCAATCTTTCTTGATAGTGCCAAAGTATTTGCTGTAGCAGTTTACACTCATCCAGCAGCATGAGTGTGGCTGTGTTAGAGAGCCAACCCCTGTGGCTCTGCAACAGGACAGTAAACCATCTACCCTGTGAGCCTGAAGAATATCCCTTTGCGGTTTTACTTGCATTTGATTGATTGCTAATCAGATTGGTCACTGTTTCTAATATTTATGAGATAATTGGATGTCTTCTTTGAAATGCTAAACCAATTATTTTCCATTGTGTTTTGTTTGCTTATCTATACTGTAATGTTTCTGTCTATATTTTAACACCAACCTGTTAAATAATTGTCGATAGTTAGTGACTGCTTATGATCCTCTGTAAAAACACTTAGAACCTTCAAGGAAAAAGAATATTCTATTTTCTGTCTTTACAAATCCAGTCATAACTGAAAGATGAGATTTGGTTACTGTCATATTTTCTACAGGATAATTATATGACAGAGATTGGGTTAGGTATATCACCTTTATAGCCTACAGCTAGTCATTTGCAATATTCTTATTATCTTGTATATTGTCTAATTAGATAACCATCAAATTGCTTAATGAATATTTTTTTCAGATTTTTGTATTGCATAATGTTTTTCTTAATGAAGACTTAACATTATGTATGATGCTTTGAAATTTTTTGAGAGATGCACTAAACATTTCTATTTATATTCTTATTTTTTGAAGCATTTTATCATGAATGTGTGTTAAAGTTCATCAATTTTTTTTCTGGAGGTTACTCAATCCTTCTGCTTTCAGGGAATATTTAATATTTCATAATGTACTTTATATATTTCAAAATTTATTAGTTTTTAACTATTAAACTTTTGCATTTATGCTATTAATTGTTGTTAGTGTATAGTTTTCTTACAATATCCTAATCCAGAATATATCCATCCAATCAAGGTCATATGAGTGCTTTCCAATTTCCCAAGGCAGTAAATTAAAGCTGGGTACTGCTGTTATAGGAGCCTTTGGAAATTTATTTACAAAGTAGATCCATGACATCAGTGTGTTCTTCATTATAGATTTAGGTTTCAAAGCTATTGTCTGATTGTTTCTTCTCATTAGGAATGCCAGCATAAACAGTAAAAGTGGATATTTATTAAGTGCTTAACATTTTCCTAGTTATATTTTGAGGTATTTTGCAATAATTATTTAATATGTATATACATTTGAGGAGGTTAATATATATTATCCACCTCTGAGCTAGCCAGAGCTAAGTTTTTCTTTATGTTTTTTAGACAAAAGGTTATGACCCAAAGGGCAGGTTCAGATGAGCCATTACATATATGTTATGTCAGCAGCTTCTGTCCATTGGTTGGTTGCTCACCCCGGTGGTTAAATTAGGGAAAGGCTGGAAGAAGTTGAGAAGGAGTGTGATTCTGTAGGAGGACCAGCAGTCTCTATTAACCTGGACACCCCATATCTCTCAAACACTGGACCATCAAACAATCAGCATGCACCAGCTGATATGAGGTCCCCAACACATATATAGCAAAAGACTTCTGGGTCTGGATTCAGTCAGAGAAGATACACCTAACCCTCAAGAAACTGGAGGCCCCAAGGAGTTTAGAGATCTGGTTGGGTGGGGGTAGGGGGTGGTGATATCCTCATGGAGACTGGGAGTGGGTGGGAAGAGGTATGGGATGTGGAACAGGCAGAGGGTGGATAAAATAAAATCTGGACTGCAAATAGATAGATAGATAGATAGATAGATAGATAGATAGATAGATAGATAAAAATGTGTGTTACATGTTTATAAAAACCAAACCAAAACAACTCAAAAGCTCTTTCCTATCATATTTATGAATGCCCAGAGAAGAAAAACGGAAAATGATAATTTCAAATTCGGAAACATGGGTACAACAGATGATCTATGAATATAAATAAATAGATGAATAAATAAATAAATAAATAAATAAATAAATAAATAAATAAGGCAAGAAAATATCCTTTAAAAGGATGCTTTGTATTTATTACTAAGGACATTTGAATGATTTGGGAAACCCAACACACCTATTAACCCATAATGGGTATATTTAATCAGGTACATCCAATATTAATGAGTATATTTAAGCAGGTACACACACCACAAAAAGAAGACCTTTGGAGAAGAAAATAATTGACTGAAATGGGTCTTTACACTATAAGCTCTCCAATGCTGTAGATATCCCTGTGTATACAGAGGCCTCAAGCAGTCCAGGGTTTCCTGCCGGTTATTGGTTCTTATGCTTTCTCTCATTTCAGCTCCGGAAAGCTGTGCTTCCATACCTGAGGTTCCCTGTTCCCAGCTGCTTTCCATTGATAATAAAGAATTGCCATACAGCCAATGGCTGGGCAAGGAGATGGGCAGGATAATTAGATTGCCTGGGTAAGGGACCAGAGAGAGAAAGGGAAGGGGAGAATTGCCATGACTTGGAGGGAGGAGGAGGAGATTTAGGAGCTTCAGGAGAGAAAGCATCCTACAATGTATGTGGAAAGGGAATGTAGCTCTACACAGGGGGAGGAGGGGCTGTCCAGAAGTTAACAGGGAAGTAAAGATAAAATATAGATTTAAAAGGGGTCAAGCCAGGAATATGAGAGGGAAGTGTGTGCTGGCTTTGTGAAGTTTAGAAGTGCCCAACCACTGATCTAGTCAAGGCATAT
This sequence comes from Mus minutoides, assembly GCA_902729485.2. NCBI lineage: Eukaryota > Metazoa > Chordata > Mammalia > Rodentia > Muridae > Mus > Mus minutoides. The sequence goes on along the minus strand of LR749499.1, from coordinate 1,203,166 downwards.
TGAAATTAGCTGGCTGATGTGTGTCTTTCATTTGTGAATCCAGAGAGTTCATGGGTGGACAAGGGCCCATGACCCATCAAAAGCCAAAGCAGTTTATCTAATTCACTGCTACAATTTCCTGTATTACTGATTGCAATAACACTGTTCTTAGTTAAAAGTCTAAATGCCTCAGACAAAAAAACTACTGGGTAGTATGTTTGTAGCATTTCACATGGTCTTTGACAATGGTTTAAAAAGCAGTCATAGTTTACAATACTCAATTGCAGTAAATATAGGACTTATCTATGAGACTTTTGTTAAAATCATTGTTGAATACCATTGATACATACTAATGGGTTGCACTGTGATATTTCTGTAGCTAAATATATATCCAGACTCCTTTAGCTGCACACATCCATACATGCAGTCATACATATGCATTCATATATGCACAAACACAAGCATATTTTTCAGTTTAGAAACATAAAACTTAGTCCCAATAATACGTAATTTTATATTTTAGTACATTTAATTATTTTAAATTTTGGATAATAAAATTATTTAATGCTAGATCATTTATTGCATTTAATTCAACATATAAATAAATCTTGTCTAAATAAAATATAAGAGGCTATTACTTTAATCTGAGTCATGCTATAATTTTCTCAATCATATTCCTTTGGAGGGTAAGCAACTATTTTTCCAGATATTACAGAATAAAGATATTCTTTCTTCTAAGTTGCAAGGAGAAGTGGAAATTGAAAAATGATGTATCTAGAAAAAAAAAGGCTGCAATTATCCTTGATCAAAACATTTTTAAAAACTCCTTTGCTTTGAGATGTAAGATGTAGATTCAGGGCAAAGTTATAAGGGAGGTGTCTAAATTAAGGAGTCTATAGAGTGCTGCAAAAGAAAGAGGAAGTGTATTCTTTTGGGGTTTGGGAAAGATTTTGCAATTAAAATGATTTGGAGTGAAAGAGTAGTACGTAACCAAAGACAAAATGGAGTCCCTTGTGTCAGGAGGGAAGGTGAACTTTTGATATAAGGAACTGAACCGTTGGCCCTAGCTATGGGGCAAGCTTTTCCTGGAACAATCACAGAATGGTCCAGCGCCCTCTGAATGTTCCAACGCCCTCTGTGGAATGTTTCAATGCCCCAGGAAGTTGCCTAAGGTAGCACAGGACTTAACTGTAAAGCAAATTCATGGTTTGGAATTTCCTGTTTCCTACCCCTTCCCCCCCCCCCCCATGAGTTTGTGGTTTTTGCCTTTATAAGCTTTGTAAAATTTCAGGTCAAGGTCGACTCCCCTGTCTCCTGCGTGGGATACTGGTCGTCGTCCCGGAGCTCCGATTAAAAATCCTCTTGCAGTTTGCATCAAGACGTGTCTCTCATGATTCTTGGGGTGCACGAACAGCCAGTGTTTGGAGTAGGGGTCTTTCTGGTTTGATCTTACAGAGAACACATCTATGTGGTCCTCGAAATAAAGAGCTCAGTCTGGAGAGAAAATGCAAGAATGATAGCCTGACATTCTGAAGGAGAGGCTCAGTCTAAAAAGGGCTCCTGCAAATTTAGCAAACACGTGATCCATCCATTGATAAGACCACAATGGTTCATCCATTGTTAGGTATGTTCTGTCTCAGGCTGTAGCCTTTTTCACTGCCCTCTTATATTATCCTAGAAGTTCTGAGAACAGTGACAGTAATTGCATGTGGTGGACCTGCCAGGTTTAGGCCACAGTGATGGAGAAGAGGTGTCATAGTAACCTGGCAATGCTTTTCACAGATGTTTAGAGCACAGCAATCCAAGTTATGTACATTTGTTTTGTCTTGATTCCATCATTGTATTCTGGGACATTTTGGACTCATCTGGACTTTGTGCCATTATTATAGGTGATAGTTTGATTTATCTAGCCCAGTTATTAAAAGAAAAGATACACTCTTGCACTGTATAATGATTTTCTTTGATTAATGCTGTACAACATGCATAATTACGATTCCATAGCATAGCATCTAGTAGCACTGTAATTATGTTGTGTATTTACATTCTATGACATTCACAGAAGCAAATAATACCAGAAGGCAATTCTCAGAGTGTGTCTTCATTGTTAAGCAATACATGACTGAGGCTGGGGGACCAGGCACCTGGGAACCTCAGGTTACTAAAAAGGAAACCACACTGGTCTATTAACCTGAAATTTCTTATACACTTTTAATGATCTCTATGAAGAATAAAGACTAACCCAAGAACAGAGTGTTTTTGCATTCTCATAACATATTTCTAAGATATTTCCAAAGTGCTTGAGCCAGTTCATAGTTCTTCAATCATTGCTGCAGAACGGTAAAACAAAAATCCACTGATCATTATAGTGAAAGAATAGTGTTGTCAGTGATGATTTCAAGATTAGTCAAGAGTTCTTTTTAATGTGTATATTTCTCTTAGCTAGAGGTGATAATGTACTAAGCTAGACCTTAACAAAATACAATTATTAATTTTTTCATGTCATCAATATCTTATGAAAAGTTCAAGTGCACATTACCAATAATTGACAGCGCTGGGAACAAAGGAAAGCTGTGTGGATTCACACTGAGCTGGTAACATTTTCACTTTACACACTTTGTACTTGTAATGCTGTGGTAGAAATGAGTGAAGAAAACAACCTTACAGTTCATTGTTCTTTTGTGATACTGCTCTATGTTCTCTTCTTCTTCTTCTTCTTCTTCTTCTTCTTCTTCTTCTTCTTCTTCTTCTTCTTCTTCTTCTTCTTCTTCTTCTTCTTCTTCTTCTTCTTCTTCCTCCTCCTCCTCTTCTTCTTCTTCCAGATTCTCTATTCACCAGAAAAATAATCTAGAAGCTTAACACACTTAAGAAGTCATAGGAAAAAACAGGCAAATAGAGTTCTTAGAATATGAACCAAGGATTCCCATATGAGAACGCTTTAGAAAGTAACATATTGGTCTGTTGGTATAAAGATCACTGACATTCTGTGAATTACTTATGGAGACATTCTTGGCAGAAAGAAAAGTCGTAGGTTTTATGCATACACATGGAATGGGGTTTGTTGAGTCCTCTTAATCAGTGGTCTGCCTTTTGTCAGACTTCAACCCACATGTTCTATGCCCTACTAGATGAAAAGATAATGAGTGTCTGTTCAATTAGCCTGGTGACAGGGCACCTAAAAGATATGTTGCTAAAATTCTATTGAGAAGATTCTGTTTCTCTGGGATAGAACAGTTTTAGAGGGGAAAACAGCCTGGAGAAAGTTATTTATTTATGTAATGTCTAAGGAGAAGGAAAACAAATAACAATATTCTCTTTTGGAAACATATTTTGTTCAAAATCTTTATTGCAATTCACCATAATGTAGACAGTTTTGTTTCCCTAAGAACAATTGTCAAAAGTTTATCAGTTTTGATCATTCATAAATCAGTTCATTTTGCTAAGGCTTTTTATAAGTTTTGATTGTTCAAAGATAAGAAAGATCTGGCTCAGCTCTAGAGACATTTGGTATTTTGTATTTTGGTTCGTGTCTGAGTGGTAGATGTGTGAACATGGGTGATTTCTACATGTCCTTCTGCTTGCATTTAGACACATGAACAGGATTTAACAAATTATCTCACACAAGATGAGCAAATTCCCATGAGGCCAATTCAGGCATCTAGTTTCTCAGCCTGTCACATCATGGTGACCCCTTCATCTACCTCTGCATACAGAGAGCTGAATTTATGCATGAAGGAAGGGGTAAACATTTGTCTGTTCTCCAGTCAACTTAGAGCCTAGATTTTAATACCTAAGGAAGTGGTTGAATAATTTATATATCTCAGGATTTTACTGCATAATATATCATATCCATTCACTCAACATTTTCTAATATGTTCTAAGATCTTCATTTTTCTTTTTTATGTTTGACCTTTTGCACATAGAAACAAAAAACAAAGCCTGCCTTCCCAACAATGAAAGTTATTAATCTACTTAAGAGCAGCAGAGATGAGATCTCCAGATTTGTAGTCTTATGAACTATTGCTTACACTGTAAGTCAAGGTTAAAATGCAATTAAGTCCCAGTACCCATACATATAGAGATGCTTTTTGCTTACTGGTTATCATAACTGCATTGTACACTGTACAAAACTTTAATAAAGAGAATTACTCTCATATTTAGCCTTCCAACTCATCAAATAAACTTTTAAATTTCTTATGATACTCATCCATCCATCCATCCATCCATCCATCCATCCATCTGTTCATCCATCCATCTTTTCCTCAATCCAGTTTTATGATCTATATGTTGAAATTGAGGACATCCACATTTTGATTGCCAAGAAACGTATACCCAGGAGTGCAAGCCCTAGTATAATTACAGATTGTGGCTACATTTTCCTCTACGGTAGTTTAATCACAAAATACCTTAGTCATTTTCATGATTACTGTTGTAACTGATTCAGGGTTTTGCCTCTTGCATGGGAGTCTATGTTGAAAGCCTTCACTGATTCCACTACAGGGTGGAATGATTAAGTATAGCCAGAAAGGCAACTCTCTTAAGTTCCTCTGACAGTTTTGCTTTGGGAAAAGGGAATGAGAGATACTGAAGGGTTAAAGCAATATGCTGTAACCTAGAAAGAAAGGCTATTTAGATAAGCATGCCAGTTTTAGTAATGGGAGTGCATGTGCCAGTACAGTAAATATGTTCAGTTCCAATTTCCTCATATTACCTATCATTCTGTCTGAGTCTTGGATGATCTTTAGCACAATAGTGGAAGTGCCAAGAAATATTAAAAGAGCCATGGCTGAAGGGCAACACCCAGCAGCCAGAGTCAATGAAGCTTGTCTGATTGGGGCTTTAGGAAGTATTTCTCCAAGCCCAGAGTACCCAGCTGACAGTCTAAGGTTTAAAACAATGGTTTACCAGCAAGAGCAACCACTGATCTCATGACTTGACTTGAAAAAAAGAAAGAAGGAAAGAAAGAAAGAAAGAAAGAAAGAAAGAAAGAAAGAAAGAAAGAAAGAAATCTTCTATATGAAGTTCGAGCAAGTAAAAGAACATGGTAACAGGTGATGTCACCTTCAAATGGTATCTCAGGACTGCTTCTCATTTACACATAACTTTGTGTCTCTGGACTCTGGGAGGATTCCAAGAGCTACTCATGTGGAGCTGAGGGAGGCTTTACCCTGGATCATCAGTGGGTCACTATGGAACAGCTAAACCATGGCTTGTGCTGCTTCTCTTCTGCTGCAGGCTGAGTTCTCATAAACATTAGAAGGCTTAAAAATCACTCTACTTGCTCCAGTCAAAGAAATCTGAATTTATCTCGTCCCTCCCTCTCACATTCATGAGCACCCACATGTGCATGCATGTTGTTCTCATTTTCATAATTCTTTATCAAGAACGGTGAGAGACTACCATTTTGTCAATTTCCAAGGGGGTTGAGAGTGAGTGGTATGGTGGTGGCGCTTTAAACATATTGACATCAGTGATGGCAAGAGAGGTGTGCATCCTTTTTGAGGCAAGCATGGAATAGGTAGAGCCCTCGGGCAAGAATCTTTCTGATATTTCTATTTCTCCTCTGCTGAATGGCTCCTGGAAGCCAAGAACTTGCTTTTAATCAGCAAACCATTTTCATTTTCTTTCTTTTTATTTAAATGTACTTAACTGGTTGACTTGAACATACTATTAATTATATAAAAACCCGAGTTCCTTTCACCTAGAGATTGCTAATTAATTTTGCCCTGCTCTTACGGAGAAAAACAGGAACTATAAAGTATTGTCCTGTGAGCTCACACAGGCTTGGGGGGGTTTGTCTGTTTGAGAAACAGCGTGAGCAGAACATTTCAACACAGCATCTAAGTTAATGGAGGCTGGGCCCCGCGCCTGTCAGGAGGGGAAACAAAACAAAACAAAACAAAAATCCTCACCATTATAATCTTGTTATGCTCCACCTTCCCAACAAATCAAACAACTTTAACTTTCAAGATAATATTGATAGTACACACCAAAAGAAACCCGAATGTTACTGAGATAAAACAGCAAGGCTCTCCCCTTAATAAAACAAACCTTAACCAGTAGCACTCTAGTGCTAGTCAGTGAAACTGAAACTGTTTCTCTGGAAAAATGAATCCACATCTCAGAAATACAGTGTCTAAAGGATTCCAGAGTCCAGATTGCCTCCCCCAACCTCTAGTAAACAATATAGGCTGAACCCGACCTCTGTCCCTGAATCTTCACTACTAAGGTCATTCCTCATGATGCCCTTCTCCCCTATACATACATATATATACCTATTAGTGTGTCCTGTTTCTATCCAATGTGTCCTTCTCTCCTATACATATACCTATTAGTGTGTCTTATTTTCTATCCAGTGTGGCCTTCTCTCCTATACATACATATACCTATTAGTGTGTCCTGTTTTCTATCCAATGCCAGCATTCCTTTATCTCTTCATTCTACCACCATTTATGAAATTCCATGAAGCCTTCATATCAGATATTCATAACTCATTGAAGCATAGTTCTTGTTTGGTTCCTTTGCTGTAAATCTGAGGGTAGCCATTCCTATCTCTTTCTTACTTCAATAGAGGACTTCCTCCACTGGCAACTATCCACCCAAGAAATGAGATCCAAATATTGAGGAGAGAAAACCTCTTTCTTCATATGGGCCATGATTTGAGGTTCCTTCATTCCTTTCAATTTATTGGAGCTTCCACAGAATGCATCAAGGCCTGTCCACCTGACACTACCTGAAGTGTGAAGATTTGATATAGAAATCCACAGAAATGGAAACATCTCACAAGGTTACATTAAAATAACACCATTTTTCTTTCATTATTTGTTTTTGTTTTGCTTCTTCGGGGTCTTGTGTAACCGTGGCTGATATTGAATTTGTTTCATAGCCAAAAAAGATAATCTTGAGCTTTTGATTCTCCACTCTCGCCTCCTCGGTGCAGGGGTGATGGGTATGTAGCAACTCTCTCCCTGGGTGACATGCCAGGCTTCACATAGAAACCAGGACTCGGAATAGATAGGCAAATACAATAGTTCCTTAATATCAATAAAGGAATTGCACTTGAGAACTAGAGTTTTTCAAAATTGACTGAATATGAAAAACATAAATGTTAATACAGTGATATAAACACATATGGGAACAAATATTTATTTAAAGTCTCTAATTTATACTTTGATTGCTTTTTAAAAATTTGCCTATGTAATAGTGAGAAAAATCTTTGACACTGCCTTTGGTCTTCAAAATCTTTTGACTATCTGTTTCCATCTTCTACTTGCCCTGATAAATCTTTTTTGGTGTTTTGGTTCATTACTCTCTTCTTGGCTGCCGCTTCCTCCTACTCTGCTTTCCATACTGGTCTGTACAAAAAAAAAGCCTTCTCTCCCTCTCATGGCCCCGTGTTAGCTCCAAAGTTCTGCTGGCTGAACAAACTCCAGGCACCCAGACAAGACAGCTGAGGAGACTTCTGAATGTCTGCCCCCGCACAGTGACATTCTCAGCTCCAACAGGGTCAGACAGTCACCAGGAAATGCTTCCCATCAGTTCTTCTCGCTTCCCTCAGTTCTTCCTGATGTCGTTTTGTAGACAAGCCAGATTTCTAGCTTTAAAAACATGTGTGACCCAAAGAAAAATTGGGCTGGCATTCAACTGCATATTCCACTGTTTCCCTGATTTTGCTTCTTTCCTGGCAGTTGAACAACCATTATTATTGCTCTTTCCAAAAGAATCTGATCATTTTGACTCACAAGCAAGGCAAACTCTGGTCAGCTGGTCCTTTAGCGCCCCTGTCCCTGATCTGAACAAAAAAAGACAAAGTAGATAGTCAGCTTTCCTTCACTGCACCTTACGGTATGCTCCGGTACTAACCACTGGAAGAGTCAGGAATGTCTTTGGCAATCCCCAAAAGCAATGCCACCATTTATAATCCAACTGTTGGACTTCCTCAGCAAACCAGGTTACCCCAACCCACACGACTTCAGCTCCTGTCAGTTGATATCCGTAGGCTGCTTTGGAAAGTTTTGTTTGTTTGTTTGTTTGAAAAGCAATGAACAAAAGAGGGGACAGCGGCAGAATGTTAAATCTGCCAAGGAATGTAGACACTGCACTGCTTAGAATTTCTTAATAAGGATGAATTAATGAATGCAATTCACTGAGCGTTTTCTGTGTGTCACCATTGATGAAATTTTATGGGTGTGATATCATAATTTGGCTGTCTTTGACCTGCCCCTCCTGGCCATTCTAAATTCTACAGACATTATGCAGATATTTTGCCAGCTCAGAGAGCCATGCCAAAAGGCTGCTTTATTTGGGCAGAAACCAAAAGGCCTTGTGGGCTTAAGCAAGGGCAAACATGGTTACTTTCCCCAGTTCCACACTGCTCAACTGTGGCTAGAATGTGTTTGTAAATATAGCTAGAGATTGACCTAATCTCCCCTATGGCCAAATATAAATAATTTTCTAGTCATCCTTGCATTTACAAATTTGTAACATTATACACTTCACGCCACCTTATTCCCCATTAAAGCGAATCAAAGTCAAGTCAGGAGAACCATCCACAGTCAAATAGATTAGACAAGTCAGTTGATCAAATAGAGGAAATGACCAGAAGCCTTTCCTGCCTGGCACCACCCACATCATTTCTCACCAGTGTCTGGCCTCTTTCATTTTCTTGGGCTAGGGAATACTCATAAATGATCTAGGGTCCTTAGGAATTATGACTCTAAGGAAGGGTTAGAAATATATTTGGTTCATAAATAAATGTGAGCAAAACACAAATATATGGAAAGCTAGTCCATGAGGTTTTAAAGAATCACTGGCAGGAAGAAAATGGAGCCCATTCAACTTAAAAGAATTTGGCACAAACTTTTGTAGTTTCCTTTACCTCCACTCTACAGGACAATGGGAATCTTCAGGGGTTTGCCAACATTGTTGCTGACTGAATCCAAACAATACAAGGTTTTGATAGTGGTTCCTTTGTGTTTCCATTTTGTCTGACTGTTTCCTTACAGGCTGATGCCAACATTTACAGGAGGGCTCTGATACCACCCAGTAGTTCTGTCAACTCCAAATGGCATCACAAATTCTGGAAGCTGGAGTGTTAAACCGCTGTGCCCATAACTTCTCGGATTTCACAAGCTATTTATTTGGCTTTTATTTAAAAGAGCATTGTGCTCCCCTTGGCCTCAAGTTGGCTTCTGCTGCTGGCCTCCTGTTGTGCTCTTTCCTTTCATATTGTAGGCGAGGGGGTCAGGGGCAGGGAAGCAAGCTCGCATTTATTTATTTTATTTTGATTATCTTCTTCTTCAGTTCTAACTATCTATCTAGCTTGGGTCAGTCGTCTACTAAAAAAGATTAAATTTCTCCTAAGTCCACTAAAGAGGATGCTGTGGCCTTTAAGATAAAAATTATAGTTCAGCTAGGTGTGGTAGTACTTAAGAAACTGAAGGAGGATCACAAGTTCAAGGTCAGCCTGGATTTTACAGAATGCTTTCCAATCAGCCTGGGATACATAATCGGATTCTATCGCACAGAAAAAGAAAATACTAATCAAAACCTCCTTAAACAGGTATATGTACATATCTTCATATATAATGTAATTCATATATATATATATATATATGTATGTATATATATATATATGTATATGTATATGTGCCCATAACTTCTCGGATTTCACAAGCTATTTATTTGGCTTTTATTTAAAAGAGCATTATATATATATATATATTTGTGGCTATCCTTATTCCTTAATCCTCCATCCTTGCATCAGATGTTCTAGAACCGACTATGTAGACCATACTAACCTTGAACTCATGGCAATCCTAATGCCTATGCCCAATTGCTTGAGCCTAGCATTCACTCTCATTTCTAACCCTATATTTAAAGGGTAGCTTTTAGACACTTAGTCAATTTTGTCACTTGTGTTTAGATTGTGAGATTGTTTTAGTGGTGGTAGAAATCCAGAAATACCAAAGGGGGAGAAGAGAAATTCAGCAACAGAGATTTTAAAGCCCACTACCCCCCCCCCCCAAATATATTTTAAAACTATTTTCTTAGGCCATGACTAGCTCACCCAATAATCACAGTCAAGTCCAAACTCCCAGGGAAGCCCTCAGCAGCATTTTCAACCTTTCTTCCTCAGATAGAGTCTGCTTGGGCCCTAGGCAGTTCCTGGAGTTTGAGGTGTTTTGCAAGACTCAAAGCCTGTTTCTGAGAAGACACTCAGCACAGAAACTTTATTCTCCTTACAAAAGTTAAGACTTGAACCCATGCCCATACTTTCTCTGTGTAGACCAAAAAAGTATTCCCAGGCAGTGGCTCCAGGCAGATTTGGCAGGACAAGTGTGGAAGAAAGCTAGCCTTTGGGTCTGAGCACCAGTTCAGCAGTAGAAAAAGCTGAGGCTGACAAAAATCACTGAATGTCCAAAATTAATTGTAGAGGTTCCTTGGATCTTGATGGATACTTAGAGCATTCAGTAGTGGATACATCTAGCAGAGTGTAGAATGGATGTGTGTAGACTCTTATAAAGGAGTTGGATTGACTGACTATGAGGGTGGAGAAAGAATAAGTTCATTCAGGACTGGAAGAGTCCAACTTGGTATTACATCTCTGCTCAAATGACTTGTGGGATCTTGGAAAAAGCATCAGTTGTCCACTCTTGAATCATATACTTGTCTTTATTTTTTTACACACTGGAAGTTTCCATGAAGTTGACTTATTAAACCATAAAGTCTTTGTTTTGTAGTGGTGGTTCACACATCTGCTCCTTGTTTGTAGGATGAAGATTTAAATGATTAGTTTTGAAGAAGAATAACCTAATCAGGTTCTGCTCATTGTGATCCAGGTCACCTCATATGACTAAGTTAAGCTCTGTATATTAATTCCTTTCCACTGTGACCAAATGCCTAATGAAAGCACCCGAAGAGTGAGAAGAATTTCTTTTGGCTCAGTTTATAGTGTCTAGTACATTATGGTGGGAAAGGCATGCCAGGGGACCAGTTTCTGTCTCTGACAGCATAAGCTCACAGCAGCAGCTTCTTATTTATTTATCTTATTTATTCAGGAAACTGAGAAAATTTTCCAGTCTAGAACTGTCTATCACCTTCAGAGCCCACCCCTAGTGACCTACATACACTGTCCATAGAACTTTCTTACCAAAAGTTCCACAATACTCCCAAATAACATCACCAGCTAGAGAGACTGGGCATTCAAACACATGAACCTGTAAGAGACATTTCAGATTGCAGATTACAAAGTACTGTGGTACTTCGTAAGCCTTAAATTCTGTAAAATTGAGTTAATCATAAAATGTACCTCTCATGGCTGTTCGAGGATTAAGCAAAGAGGCATGTATAAAGTGCTGAGCATTGTCTGGGACACAGTGTGTCCATGTGTTTGCTTGGCAATCATTTTAAGGCTTTGAAGATCAATAAGTCATTTTACAAAGCTTGAGTCAGGACTGGCTGAATAGATGTGCATCCTTGCGTGCGCGCGCGCGCGCGTGCGTGTGTGCGCACGCGCACACACACACACACACACACACACACACACACACACACACATACACACACACACACACCCTTACACACATACACAGAAGTATGTGCAGTTGGAGGGCAGATGGGCTTGTATTCTTCCTGTATGGTCAGATCTAGAATCTTCACTGACTTCATCTTTGTTGTTGTTGTTGTTGTTGTTGTTGTTGTTGTTTTCGAGAAAGGGTTTTTCTGTATAGCTCTGGCTGTCCTGTAACTCACTTTGTAGACCAGGCTGGCCTCAAACTCAGAAATCCACCTGCCTCTGCCTCCTGAGTGCTGGGATTAAAGGCATACACCACCATGCCTGGCTCTAACTTCATCTTCGAACTAGCATTTACATGGGAAATCTGATGTGAGAGTGGAGCATATTGTTACTTCCTGCAGTCCCAATGTGTGCTCTGCCCTATGAACACAAAATTTCCAGGGACTTCCCTTGCACAAAAGCTCAAAAGACTCCAAGAAAAGACTAAGCAAGTATCCAAAGTCATTCACAATGCTGACCACCCTGAGAGGCCACAGCTTGCTTTTTTGCTTGTTTCTTTTTGTTTGTTTTTTAAACTAGAACTTGCCTCCCATGAAATGGTAATGACACCAGTCAGTGGTGGCGCTGCCTTTAATCCCAGCACTTGGGAGGCAGAGGCAGGTGGATTTCTGAGTTCGAGGCCAGCCTGGTCTACAGAGTGAGTTCCAGGACAGCTAGGGATACAAAACAAAAACAAACAAACAAAAAAATGGTAATGACATCCTAAGAAATGCATATGAACATAGAACCTTATCAAGTTTTTCTAGTTGACAATGCTTCTCTGTGCTAGCTAAGAGGATAACATTACAATAAAGAGAAAATTGAGATAAACCATAGTTCTGGTTTTTTGACTCTTTTTTTATTAGATATTTTCTTTATTACAGAGAAACCCTGTCTCAAAAAACCAAAAAAAAAAAAAAAATGTTTACTGAGTATTCGAAACTTTCCACATAGTTCTGTTTCATTTCAGAATGAAAACAGAAAGAAAACAGAAAGATAACTTCCTTACTCATAAATAATCCAAAGTTTGACTATTGGTAAAATGTATATGAAAATTATCAGTTGAGTTTGTTTGGGGTAATTTCCAATGTTGAACTAAGTATACAATATATATAACAATTATATATATATATATATATATATATATATATATATATATATATACACACACACACATATATATATATATAAGCTATATGACAAATATATATTCAACAATATTGTATACATACATATATATCAACTATGTAATGTCAGTGATTCTATATATCAATTGATCAATTGAACATTCTGATATTTTTCTTCAAACCAGGATTATACAAATGGAAAGATTATATGAAATGTTCATTTTTTGCCTATAATAATGTTAAAGATCTCATAAAAAGCACCAGGACAACTTGAGACAGGCACTGTGAAACCAAAAAAGGTCAAAACCTTTATACTCAGAACCTTAAATGTTGTGTTTTATTTTACTGCTTTTGAACAAAGGACCCCCACTTATAACTCATTCTAAAACTGAACACTAACCACATGAAAATTATCCAGAGACCCTCCAACTGCAAAAACTCAGTGGAGTTCAGTACAAGACACTAATTAATCAATGCATTTCTAGAGTGGTTGAAAGGAAATTTGATACCATATCAAGAAAAGTAGAAATGACAAAGTAATCAACTTACTCAATTAGCCAACTGACAGGTGTGAGAAGCAGAATTAAAAATGCAAACAAAGTAAGCAGCTTTACACACACACACACACACACACACACACACACACACACACACATGCGCTCACAAATAGCCTCTGAAACAACAGGGAGTGGTCCTAAATGCTTAGCAGCTGGAGGAAAAAAAATGTAATAATTGACAAACTGTAATAGCCAGAAGTTAGATATCCTGCTCTTTACAGCTCTGAAGAACAGGTAGTTACATGTAAGTAAATACACAGGGAGTTACATGTAAATACACAGGGAGTTACATGTAAATACACAGAGAGTTACATGTAAATACACAGGGAGTTATATGTAAATACATAGGGAGTTACATGTAAATACACGTCTGTAACACTGACCATTTCTTGTATCTGAGAAGTTTTGTTTCAGCATTCATGTAACTCATTCAAAATTTCAATTAAAAAGATTATAATGTTTTTTCCTGTGTGTGTGTGTGTGTGTGTGTGTGTGTGTGTGTGTGTGAAAATTAAATGACATAATTTCTTATAAATAGAAACCAGAGACATATCTTTTTGCATGAGGAATTGACAGTTTATTCTCAGCTAAGTGATTTGTTTTAATGCCAATCTTCTCATGCTTATGAATCAAATATTCCTTAAGAACACATGTGTGCTAATTTGAATAGAAAATGTCCCCCATAGACTCCTGTATTTGACCACTTAATTCCCAGTTTGCAGTATTGTCTGAGGTTATAAAACAGTAGTTCTCAACCTTCCTAATACTGTGACTTTTTAATTGCAGTTCCTCATGCTGTCGTGACCCACATCCCATAAAATTATTTTGTTGCTACTTCATAACTGTAATTTTACTACTGTTGTAAATCCTAGTGTAAATAATCTGATATGTACCCCCAAAGGTTGAGAACCTCTCTTCTAGACCTTTCGCTCTGTTTTGGCCTGAGCATGGCCAACATGGTACTGGTAGATTTTGCCCTTCTCCCTTCTCTCCCTTGTTAAATCATTCAATCACATTCTTCCTTTTTATTACATATTTTCCTTATTTACATTTCAAATGTTTTCCCCTTTCTTAATTTCCTCACAGAAAATCCCCTATACTCTCCCACCTCATCCTGCACCCCAACCCACCCACTCCCAATTCCTGGCCCTAGCATTTCCCTATACTGGGGCATAGAACCTTCACAGGACCAAGGGCCTCTCCTCCCATTGATGACTGACTAGGCCATCCTCTGCTACATATGCGCTAGAGACACGAGTCCCACCATGTGGTGTTTTTTTTGTTTGTTTGTGGTTTAGTCCCAGTGAGCTCTGGGGGTACTGGTTAGTTCATATTGTTGTTCCTCCTATAGGGCTGCAGACCCCTTCAGCTCTTAGGTACATTCTCTAGCTCCTCCATTGGGGACCCTGTGCTCCATCCAATGGATGACTGTGAACATCCACTTCTGTATTTGCCAGGCACTGGCAGAGCCTCTCAGGAGACAGCTATAGCAGGCTCCTGTCAGCAAAATCTTGTTGGCCTCTGTAATAGTGTCTGGGTTTGGTGATGGTTTATGGGATGGGTCCCCGGGTGGAACAGTCTCTGGATGGTCATTCCTTCAGTCTCTGCTCTGAACTTTGTCTTTGTAACTACTTCCATGGGTATTTTGTTCCCCCTTATAAGAAGGATCAAAGTATCCATACTTCGGTCTACCTTCTTCTTGAGTTTCATGTGTTTTGCAAATTGAATTTTGGGTATTCTGAGCTTCTGTGCTAATATCTACTTATCAGTAAGCGCATATCATGTGTGATCTTTTGTGAATGGGTTACCTCACTCAAGATGATATCCTCCAGATCCATCCATTTGTCTAAGAATTTCATAAATTCATTGTTTATAATAGCAGCACAGGGGAAAAATTCCTGAACAGAACACCAATGGTTTGCACGGTAAAATCAAGAATCGACAAATCGGACCTCATAAAATTGCAAAGCTTCTGTAAAGTAAAGGACACTATCAATAAGACAAAAAGGCCACCAACAGAATGGGAAAAGATCTTTGCAATCCTGAATTCGACAGAGGCTAATATCCAATATATATACAAAGAACTCAAGGAATTGAACTCCAGAATACCAAATAACCCCATTAAAAATGAGGTACAGAGCTAAACAAAGAATTCTCAACTGAGGAATAATGAATGGCTAAGAAGCATCTTAAAAAAATATGTTCAACATCCTTAATCATCAGGGAAATGCAAATTAAAACAACCCTGAGATTCCACTTCACATCAGTCAGAATGGCTAAGATCAAAAACTCAGGTGACAGCAGATGCTGGAGAGGATGTGGAGAAAGAGGAACACTCCTCCATTGCTCGTGCATTGCAAGCTGGTACAACCACTCTGGAAAGCAGTTTGGAGGTAACTCAGAAATTTGGACATAATACTACCAGAAGATCCAGCAATACCACTCCTGGGCATATACCCAGAAGATGCTCCAACTTGTAATAAGGACACATGTTTCACTATGTTCATAGCAGCCTTATTTATAATAAGCAGAAGCTGGAAAGAACCCAAATGTCCCTCAACAGAGGAATGGATACAGAAAATGTGGAACATTTACACAATGGAGTACTACTCAGCTATTAAAAACAATGAAATTATTCAATCACATTCTTAATGCTAACCCCTATGGTCTATTCTCTTATGTGGCCAATGACTCTTTCTTAAGACTGAATATGAATGTCCAGATTAAGGTTAAGTTTCCTGTTTTGGCTACAATGGTAAACAAGTCCAATCAGGATTTATCAACTCATCCTCCCAGAGATTTCCCCCAGTTTCTCTTAAAACAAACAAACAAACAAACAAACAAACAAACAAACACACTCCTACAAACTACCTGCTGTCTGCCTTTGTGCTAGTTAGATACAACCTCTCTCCCTTCCCCCTACCCCTTTCCCCTGCTTGTCTATCCAGCATAATAAGTCTCCTTTGTGTTAAGAATTTGGAGTCTGGATGTGTTCTGTACAGATTCCAAGGGACCCCTTTACACAGACCTTGAGAGTTTATGGCTCTTACCCCACTTACTGCTAGGTGCCTACCTTCAGTTTCCTATGTATAGATAAAATGTGATCTCTCAGATGTATATAGTCCTGCGTCTGTGCCTTCTCTACCATGATAGAATTCACCCTTTAGGAACCAAAGCCAAAATTAAACCCTTCCTAAAGTTGCTTTTGACAGTAGTTTCATCACAACAACAAAAATGTAGCATAAATATCTGCGCGAAGTCAAAGTGTAAGGATGTTTACCATCATATTGCAGTAAATATCTCAATAGATAACTAAAGAGCAAATGTATTCAATAGAATTGTAAATTATCTATAAATAGAAATACTGTCGAAGAAGTCTAATGATTTCAAAAGACTTTATTATTTGTTAAATACAAATGATAAATTGTCCAAAATTATTTATAGCATGATCCCATTGTTTTAAATATATTTTTATTAAAAACGAAAACCATAGAAAAGCGGAAGAAAATACTCCTGTTTCCATGCTGTGCAGCACAAACAAACTTTCATTTTGTAAATTTTCCAAAGGAAAGAAAACATACATGCATGCCAGCAATTGAGGAGGTGGAGCATAATGACCTTTGGGAGTATAATGGATATTCACGAGCTCAAAGTCATCCCTGGCAACATAGCAAGTTCATTGCTAGCCTAGGACTGTCTCATAGACAGTTGAGTTCCTCATAGGGGTTGAGAAAAAAGGAGGAGGGGTGGGGAGGAGAGGGAGGAGGGGGAAGGGGAAGGGGGAGCAGGAAGAGGAGGGGGAGGGGGAGGTCAGGCAGCTGCTAGTGTGGCTGAGGAAACTTTCCCATGAAGTGAGCTCACTAAGTAGGCTTAGCTGTCTTGAAGGTCTAGACAATTCCAGAGAGACATTGTACTGACCTCTGCCTTTCTCTCCCAGGCGAAAATTCCAGGAACCTGGGAGTGTTGTCCAGATTTACTTAGTTTACTTCCAGAGCCTGAGACTGCCACCAGCTCTTAATGGTGCCACTTGAGATGACAGAAGAGTTGAAAATATGTGCTTAGAGTGGGAGGGGACACAGGGGTTTCCCAGCCAGTCCTCCTGCCCTGGGATTCCCCTCATTGATGTTTAGCTGCTAGTTTGGTTTTTGTAGCAGAGAGATTCCCAACTCAGATTTTTGTTATACCTTCATGGGCTGCGTGCTTGCTATTCCAAAGTCTCTCCTGACTATGACTGTTGGTCTCCTTGCTTCTTTCTAGGAAAGAAAGACCACGGAGAAGAAACTGTAATTACTACTCTATTTGTCCTACAGTAAGAAGTGACTTATTGCTGATCCACCGGGGCACACAGCTTTTATTCCAGAACTTGGGAGGCAGAGGCAAGGGGTTCTATGAATCTAAGGCCAATTTGTTCTACAAATCAAGTTCCAGGGAAGCCAGGGCTGCATAGAGAAAGTCTGTCTTGAAAACACAAAATGAAACAAATAGACAAACAAAAACATCAAAAAGATGACCTATAAATAATAAAGTCCATTTTAGAAATAACCCATCAAAAATATTTTTAAAGGTAAATGTCATTATGCTTTTACTGTACAGGGTATGACAGTTTACAGTTCAACTTTGAAATTCATAAATAAATGGAGTTTACTTCTGATAACTGACTCAACTCTGCCATTTACCAAAAGAAGCCCCATCTGGTCCATAAAGAATACACCCCTGGGGCCCAGTTCTGGTCTTTAGAGCTGTAGCTGTGCCTCACTTTTGTCTTATCCTAACATTTCCAGGCAATCATTTAATACATTTATTTATATCATTCTTTACATAAGTAACTGGAATATTAGTGAGGTATTGTCTCCTACAGATTCATGGTTTTGTGTCACAATTGTAAACAGTTGTCTAATTATAATCATCATTCTCCTTTGATTAGCAGCTTAACAGAGTTTTAAAATTTCTATATGCACGTGTCTATTTGGTTGTTTTGTTTTGTCCCCCCAAAATAAAATATTCTATATTGTACTGTCTAGGTGGTAAACAGAGTAGTCATTTGAGTTTGCTATGATTTAGAGACAGATGTTGGTGTCCTCTCTTACATATATAGTTGCTACTTAATGAGAATTTTTGCGGATTATTAGATAAACTGTGCCTATTGGTACTACCAAGTTTTTCTCTTAATTCATTTGGTCTTAGTTCTCTTTTATCACATCTAGAATGCAGTATATTTTTAATTTTAATAATCAGTCTGAATATTTGTTCTGTTTTAATGTGTAATCTATGCTTATTTAAATCTATTATGTGATAAATATGCTCATACATTTACCTTAACTTTCACACACACACACACACACACACACACACACACACACACACACACACACATGCACGCACATGCACTCAATGTATGCACACATGCACACACACACACACTATACAAATATATGAAACTTTTCAAGCATACTATTTTGGCACATGTTCTGCCCCTTCTTCTGCTTTCCATGCAAAGCCCCCAGGACACACACTTGCTTTCTTTTTTTCCCATGAGCCTTCTTGTTTATCACTTTATCTTGAAGTCTTTTAACTCCCCTTCTTGTTTTATTTTTTATGCTTGGTTTTGACCTCACTTCTCTGAAGGTACTACCAGCAGTCTTGCTCACTCTTATCTCCCTTATTCTTTCTTCTTCATTTTCACAATATTTTTTCTTTTTATTAAGTTACCATTTTTTCATTGTGGTTTTGCAAAGCTGTTCTCAGATCAGCCCACCATTCCCTATAGTCACAACTAAAGAAACCAAGTGATTAACCCTGTCTCTACTCACACAATAATGCCAGTATTATAATTTGCCTTGATTTCTTCCCACTTGTTTATGGGGGGTGATGGAGGTGCCTTTCATCTAATTTTGTATATGAGTCTTGAGTTTTGCTATAGTGTCTTTTTGTTTACTTTACTAGAGAGATAAAAAAAAAAATCTGACAGCATCTTTTCCACAGTTTCTCTCTGTCCTTTTAAGATGTATATACTAACTCTCATGCATTTGCTACAGTTCTTCCTAGGCAGTTCAGGAGAGCACTGTAGTGTGTGGGGTCTGGACTGGAAAGAGATTGTGATTTGTGGTTCAGTGTTTCATCCTGTTTCAGCCCCTTAACCGCACATATAGTAAAATAAGACTGGAATAATCACCACATTAAGGGAAAAGTTCAACGAGAAGGACACTTACCTGTGCTGTAATCCATTTTTCTTACTGGATGTCTCAACCCCGGTCATTGCGAGATTTGCTTCTCTCCCTGACATTGCTGTGGCATCGTCTCAATAGTTAGAGGGTGATTGCGGACAGCATATGCAGATCCTAGGGTTTGTCTGCCTTAGAAAAGGAGAGGTAATAGCTTCACTGAGTGGAAGGTGCTCACAAGGGAGTTAGATGCTTGGCCCACCCCCCAGGGGCAAGCATCTGTCTGTTCAAAGCTCATCACCACAGGGTTAAGTCCAGTGTGCTGGCAAGGAAGAAAAGCCAAAAATAATCATCATGAATTACACTATTTTAGAAAAGGAAATGATGGCATAATGTGAGCTTTTACTAAGGAAAAAATAATGCCCAGAAGACATTTTGAAAGTTAATAACCATGAAGAAGTCTGAAGGCTGTTTAAGAACAGCTCATTGGAAAGTCTAACTTAACCCAAAAGAATGGACACTTAAAAATAAATACTAAATGGCTAAATGGCAAAGAAAGAAGGCTATTCTGTGGCAGAAAATGAATCTTTTTATGCAGGAAATACTTTCCAAAAAGTAGTGAAGGAATCCTGGGAAATGTTGTAGGTGAAATGCAATTGAAGCTCCTAACTAAACTGGATGAAAACTCCTTAATTTCCAGAGATTGGGGGGGGAGGGGTGAAATCCAAACTCAACTTTAAAGAAATAAAGAAAAACAGCCTAAGTATCAATAAAACCACTCAAAGTTTGTGACGTTAAAGGGACAGGAGAATAGTGGTACTTAAACACATGTTGGCAACAATCAAAACAGATTTAAAAGGAACTTTACCGTTAAGTATATCTTATTTGTTTCTGTGTGTGCAGGGCGATGTATGTATTCATATGTGTGTATGTTTCATGTGTAGAGGCCAGAGGATGGCTTCAGATGTCATTCCTTAGATGCCATCCGCAGTATTCATTTGGCTTGTTTTCTTTAGACAAGGTCTCTCACTGTCGTGGAAGTAGACAATGATGCAAGGATGATTGGTCAGCAAACCTCAGGAGTTTACCTGCTTCTGACTCTCACCCTTCCAGAGTCTGGGATTACAGCTCTTCACCACTACATACCACACATTTTTAAAACCACGATTATGGGGATCAAACCAATTCCCCATGATTTCAAATTATAACAAATTTCCCAGACTTTGGAAATATATCAGTCAGGAAATGTATTATAGTTTGCTTATTAGTCTACTTTTTGCAGTGCAGAGGATTAAGTCCAGAACCTTCTGTATACTAGGTAACTTCTCCATGACACACACCCAGCCTCTTGTCATGGTGTTCTATTTTTTAGAGTGTTAGGAAGCCAATACAACCGTTACATTGTGTTTCAGCAGAGGACCTTAATTAGTTAGCCTGTGATGCATGATAAACCCTTCCAAAACTTAAAGGCCAGAAACAGTGGTTATCTGTATCTGATTCAGGAGATGGCAGTTTAGCCAGGGATGAAGAGCAGCACCCACCCAGTTTATCTGCTTCTCACTAAGGAGGCTTCAGTGAACTCTGCACTGTATCATCTAGAGCTGATGGTGAAGCTGAATTCTTTAACACTCTCATTCCTTAACACCTTTTCCTTGTAGACTCCTTCCCTGGCTACCTCAGGATCATCCACATCCTAGAAAACGATCGATACACACATTATTAACACTTAACACAAAAGTGTATGGGCTTTTCATGCTTTGGTTTCTATCACAGTTCCTCATTTCCCACTGGCCAAATCCAATTATCTGGCTAAACCAGGACTACAAAATAAAGAGCTGAACTTTACTCTGGAACTGCTTGTATTTTGAATGCTAATTATGTTCCCCCCCAAAAAAACTATATGTACTGGAGTTTCTGCATATAGCTTCTGGAAACCTGCTTCCAGCTGGTTCTGATTGATAAATACAGATGCCAACAGCCAATAGCTGAGGAGGACAGACAGAGGTGGGATTTTAGTATTCCTTGGCTTGGGAGAAGGAAGAGATACTCAATGCCTGGAGAGTGGGGAAGAGAAGAGAGACACTGTGTATGAGAAAGTGCAGGACAGAGAGGCATAAACACCACAATGAAGGAGCATGGAGAGTGTTGCCTAGAGGGCTGCCCAAGTGAGTTCAGAGCAGCCAAGATTAAAAATAGAATTAGGAAGTAATAACTCAGGATTAACTGCACGGAGGTTAAGCAGTGACCTAGCTATTGTCATGCTTAAAGCATATTAATATATAAAAGCTGTATATATTTCTTTCATTCAGGAACATAAACCATTGAGGGAGGCAGAACAACCTTGCTGCTGGGATTTATTTTTAATTATTTCTACACTACCTCTGGATGGGAAGGATGGCAAAGTTACATCACAGAAGGATGTACATATAAAAAGGAATGATCATGGAGGTGCATGCAAACAGTCCTGCATAGTTTGCCCTCTAATCATCAGACTTTCCTTCCACGTGTAAAAGACAGGTTCTCAGTTCTACAGAAGTCATTCTACGATGGATGATGACATACTTGAAATGTGTCCATCACAGTCAGTTCCTGGGGCAGATGCTTGTTTGTATGCCACTCTTTAGCTGTGACTCTTAGTTCAAAGTCTTGTGCACTAGCTTTCTGTAGCTCTTGCCAACCCTTCCAACATACCAGAATGAGAAGCTACTTATGATGGGAACACTCCCATACAGAAATAGAAGAACAGAATTGTTAAGACACTGTGAAATCCTGTCAGGCCAGTATTAACAAAGAACTAGTCTTTTTGAGCAGACACCATCCTTAATTAGGATCCAGTTTTAGCCCTAGAAGTTGGTCCCCAGTTCATATCATTCTTGTACTCTTGCCATGCCCTCTTAAAGCCTGAGATTTGCCCATAGAATGCAGGGGCTCAGTGATGCTCTTTGGAGGTAAAGAAAGTAAGAATCATCTTGACAACAATTTTTGAATACCCTAATAAAGCAAAATCAAGTACCTTCCTTACTTACCGAATCTGTACCCCAAAGTTCTATGAGAATAAGAACCTCTGCTAATTAGATACCATGTTACTCATACTGAGAAAATGCCCTTAAAATTATTAAAGCTTTACCTAACTGAAAGTGTCTATAAGGCACCATGTTAAATCTCTCGGATGGTTTAAAAATGGACCTTATAGCCATTGAACCACCCTTAAATAGATACTTCTTCATGAAGACATGTTTTATTTTGAGGACATTATGCTTGACTGGAGAAACTGGAGATGAAGCTGTTTTGTTTTCCAATCCAGGAAAGTTGTAATCTCAATATATCACTAAATTCAGCTTGCCAAACACTTCCTTCTTTAGCCCATCATTCTCAAGTGTAGCTAGCCAGAAGCCAATAGACTCGTTCAGCATTTGGTCATAAAATCCTGGCTCCATCTGAGTTTACTGGGGACGGTTTTGTGTTTTTGACACTTTCCTCCATTGTTTGCAACTATGTAACAGGAATTACATCTTCCCAGTCTGCAATTACTGTCTCCTTGCCACTTCATCACCTCTAACAGATTCTTTACTTCCTTTTTTTTTCCAATTTAGACTAGAAGTTTCTTCTGTATTTTCAGCTTATTCTTGTCTTATCCTAAACCTATCTTGAGTTCTTTCAGGGTTTTGTAATGACAGTCCCCTCTTCAGATATCACCTCCTAAACTGCTAAGGTGTGATACATAATAAAACTTCCCATGATACAAGAAACTGGCTGGAAATGACCTAAGCATTTGGTTGTTTTGGTATTTTTAACCATAATTTGGGGTGTTCACTGGATAGTTGCATGAATCAGGCAAGACTGATGGTTACTCAGTCTAGGATGGCCTCCACTAGAAATCTGGAGAACAGGGATCAACAGTATCAATCAGCCAGACCCCCCGGAGCTCTGAGCTCCTGGGGACTGAACCACCACAGAGTTCACATGGAGGGACCCATGGCTCCAGCCACAAATGTGGCAGAGGATAGACTTGTTGGACATCAGTGGAGGAGAGGCCCTTGTGCCTGAGGGTATTCGATGCCTCAGTGTAGGGGAATGCCAGGACCAGAAGACAGGCGTGGGCGTGGGAGAGCACCCTCATAGAGGCAGAGGGAGGGGGTATGGGGTAGGGAGTTTCCACAGGGGAGACCTAGAAAGGGGGAAACATTTGAAGTGTAAATAAAGAAAATATCCAATTTAAAAAAAAAAAAAAAGGCTAGCCTAGACTACATAGTGAGACCTTGTCTCAAAGAGCAAAATAAAATTAATTTAATTTAAAAGTACACTATAAAAAAAAAGAAATCTGGAGAACAGATGATCTGGGCAATAATGCCTTTTTTTTTTTTTTTTTCCAGATTGATCCTTGTTTTCAATCCCCCCATAGCCTCCAGGGACTAAACCACCAACCAAAGAGTATACATGGAGGGACACATGGCTCCAACTGCATATGCAGCAGATGGCCTTTTCTGGCATCAGTGGGAGGAGAGGCCCTTGGTCCTGTGAAGGCTTGATGCCCCAGTGTAGAGGAATGCTAGGGCGGTGAGGCAGGACTGTGTGTGTGTGTGTGTGTGTGTGTGTGTGGCACCCTCATAGAAGCAGGGGGAGGGGGAAGGGATAGGGGTGCAGAGGGAAAACTGGGAACGGGAACAACATTTGAAATGTAAACAAATAAAATATAATAATAATAATAATAATAATAATAATAATAATAATAATAATAAAAAGAACAGCAGCATCAAAGTACAGGCAAAGAGGATGAAGCCAGTATACAGCACTTTTAAGGATCTTTTTGAACCACATTTACTCGTGTGCTGTTGATCAGGCAAATTATACATCAAGCCCATCATAGAAAGGTATAGAATATAAGTGCATCTTGTTGAGTGCAACAGACAAGTTACACTGCAAAGGGTGTGACCACAAAAACAAGTTGTCTTAGAAAACAGTTTACATCAGAAAATGCACATTAGTTGATAAACTATTCAAATGAATCCCTTTTCCTGCCTATAAAAAATATCCAATTAAAAAAAAAAAAGGCTAGCCTGGACTACATAGTGAGACCTTGTCTCAAAGAGTAAAATCAAATAAATTTAATTTAAAAGTACACTATAAAAAAAAAAAAGAAGTCAGAGACAAAGTTTATGGCAAGTAAGTGGGTAGAGAGAGATAGACATGGGGTTTGAGGCTTTGCTGGTTAATAATCAAGATACTAGTTCTATGTGGACCTCTTAGAGAATGTGCTGCAGCGATGAGTCTGAACAGAGGGATCTGCTGACAAGATGCCTCTCTCCCTGAGGGCCTGGTAGAATGAATCAAATGCAGCACCGTAGGGCCCTGTTCTACAGACCCCTGTGATCAAGGGAGTCAAACCGAAAAGCAGTCTCAAGGCTCCCTTGAAAGAAAGAAGGTAAGGCAGTGTTTCCTCAAATGACAAGCTAAGTTTAAGAAATACGTGTGAGAAAACCAATGTAAAGGAAACAAACAAAAACAAGAGCTGTGGCTTTCCTTGATGTCCTCAACACAAGAAAATTATCCCAGCTCAATGCAAGTGTAGCAGCAGCTCAGGCCACTTTATGACATGCTCTCCTAGCTCCAGCCCGGAAGGCTCAGGAGAGTGTTGTGCATTCATTATGGGAGTCCCAGGGACGTGAGCGTGGGCATGCGAGCTTCAGTAGCTAAAATCAAACTAGCTCTATATCGCGATAAGAAGATAACTAAAATTAGCTTTTTATTGTTTTGGTTTTTAATGCTGAAAGAATACAGGTGGTCTTTGCTTTCATTTGCATTATTGCTACATAAAAATCTAAAAGAAATCCATTAATAATATTAGTTATCTTTGTCATTGGGATTCTGATATTTTAATATTGTTAAATTTTTATGTTTGTTATGAATTTTGTTATAAAATTAAAGCAGATTTTCCATTAAAATGACAATTGCTAACATATCAACTAATTCACTATCCGGTAATAATTTGCCTCAATAACCTTGTTCCAAAGGCAAGCTGCACAACACTACACACACACACACACACACACACACACACACACACACACACACCCCACATCATTTACTTATCCTGGGATTATTTTGTGTGGTTTAAGTACATGCTCTCTCAGAATAAACAGGCAAGGTCTTCCCTACAGAAACATGCCCTGGGTTTTATGTTTTTGTTTGTTTGCTTTGGTTTTGCCCAACACTTTTCTAAGATGGTAAGCATATACAGAGGCGTTTTTCAAGATTTCAGACGGCTATGGAAAGTTTACTAAATAGAAATAACAAAATGATGGAAAGAATGTCCAGAATGATAACACAAGCCATGGCTTCTGGAGGAAAATGACTGACAGTTCTCCCAGTGAGCAGAGTTATAGTGAGTTGGCACTTAGAGAGCTAATGTGGTTGCTGTCCTCAAAGAGTTTGCAAATCTAGATAAGAGAAGGCAAATGGTGCTGATTAAATCAGGAGCTTGTGTTACATTTAATCTGACTATATGAATACATAAGCAAACTGGGTAGGAATATATTTGTTGGAGACAGATAAGAGTCTCAGCTCTTTTCACATTTTCTGGAGAGTTTTCATTTTGGCTTTGAACAAATCTTAACATAAATTTAAAATCAAATATACTTCGTACTCTATTTCTTGCTTAACTCATTCTTTCCAAAAAGGGGAAATAAGGTGAAAAATAGGTGAATCACACAGCAGAATTTTTAGTTAGTGTATAGTTATTAGTTATTTCTTTATAGCTTTGCGAGCACCCATGAGGTACAATACAGAAAGTAAACATTTCAATGTTGAGGATACAAGGTCTGGCTCATGTCTGTGTTGGCAAATACATTAAGAACCATTTTAAATGAACTCAGATGAAAGATACAGAATTACTGAATCCCACCAACTTTACAACATCTAAAAACACAGTATCAGACAAATAAACAAGATATCCACTGCTAAAAGTATCTTTATGTGTATTAAAGTCCAGTAATATTCTACTCATTTTTTCTTTTATCTGCTTTGTTCTTTGATAACAAGTCTTTATGAAAATTGATGGGAAATGTAATGTCAACTTTTCCAATAATTATATTAATTATTACATAATAATTTATATAATAATTAATATATAATAAAGCAAAAACCACACACCAGAACTTGACAGAAACATGATAGAAGAGTCCAAGAAAATGCACAAGAAACAGACACCTACTTGTTCTCAAATTCAAAAATTCCATAAAAGCAAAATACTGGAAGTCATAATATATATGCAAAGGACATGTAGAATAAAAAGAGACAAAGAACCTAAAAGGATGACTTTGAAGTCATTTTATATCAGCCATAATATTAGACATGAACATCATCAGAAACATGGTCAGCATATTTTATACACAGTTCACAATGCTGTGTCTCTGGAAACAATGAAAATCATATAAAATACATCACAACAAGCAAGTAGGTATAATTTCATATAAACAAAAATTTTAATAATAATTGCCTTAGCCACTAATTTTTATAAATTTTGGTTTGAGAAATGAGAATACTGTAAGCTGACTTCAAGGTCAATGTAGTTGAACCTGGCCTTAAACTCCTAATACTGAGATAAAGAAGATGGGATCTGAAAATTATAAAGAAAATATACAAAGAAAAAAGATAAAATGTAAAAATCATAACCCCATCACAGGCAAATAGAGGTGAAGGCTTTATGGAGATACCAGGCAGGTCAACTTCTTCATGCTTAATGAGTTGTGTAGGTACTGTCTTCAGCAATAGGACCTTCTGGCAAATTGTGGAGAACAGCCTAAAGTTTTGGCAAAACCTAGGTTGTATTGGGGTTCCCCAGACAACAACTCAATTAGTTGGAACCCGTTCTCAGTTCTAGAAGCTTCATGTGGTGACAATGTGTGGCATATTTGACAATTTCATTTAGATCTCTTTTACATATTTATATATTTTAGGAAGCATCTACTTTATTAGTTTTCATAGAATCCCTCAAATATCCCTTAATTTTAACTTTCTCCCTCCCTTTCTCCCTCTCTCCCTCCCTCTCCCCCTCCCTCCCTTTCTCCCTCTCTCCCTCCCTCTCCCTCCCTCTTTCCCCTCTCTACCTCTCCTTCTCCCTCTCCCTCTCTCTCCCTTCCTCTCCCTGCCCCTCTCTCTTACTGTGTCCCATTCCAACTCCTACTCCTCTGATGGGCTCTCCCGTTCCAGTGGTCGTTCCAGTGGTCCTCCCAGACACACACAGTTATCTATCCTGCTCCCTTTTCTATAAAGATTGGTCTGCTTCCTTTAGTCTTTTATTTCATATCTAACTGCTGTGGTGCTATGGATTGAAGCTTGTTTCTCACTGATCTAACAGGTAATCTCCACATATATTTGAATACATATGATAATTGACCTTCTGGGTCTAGATTACCTCACTCAAGGTGATTACTTTCTAGTTCCATCCAATTTACCTAAGAATTTCATGAATTCATTTTTAAGTGGCTGATTAGTATTTAAATGACTATAATGTAGCACATTTTCTTTATCCATTCTTCTGTTGAGGGACATCTAGGTTGTTTCCAATTTCTGGCTATTATGAATAAAGCAGCAATGACCATGGCTGAGAAACTGTGTCTCTGTGGAAAGATGAAGCATTCTTTGGATCTATGCCCAAGAGTAGGATAGCTGGATCTTGAGGTAGATTGAGTCTCATCTTTTTGAGGAATTGCCACACTGATTGCCATGGTAGCTATAATTCTGTGCAGCCACTCCTACAATAACAGACTGCTCCCCTTACTCCACATCCTCAGCAGCATGCACTGTCATTTGTTTCATTGACCTTAGCCATTCTGACAGCTGTAAGTGAAATCTCAAAGTATTCTTGATTTTCATTCCTTGGAATCCTAAGGCTATTGAACAGTTCTTTAAGTATTTCTCAGCCATTTGAGTTTCCTGTTTTGCAAATTCTCATTTTAGTTCTAGATCCCATATTTTAATTTGACCATTTGTTTTATTTAGGTTTTTTTTTTTTTTTTTTTTTTTTTTTTTTTTTTTTTTTTTTTTTTTTTTTTTTTTTTTTTTTTTTTTTTTTTTTTTTTTTTTTTTTTTTTTTTTTTTTTTTTTTTGAGTTCCTTGTATATTTTGGATGTTAGCTCTGTATTGGGTGTGTACTTATTAAGCTATTATGCAGACTGTCATTTTATCCAAATAATGGTGTCCTTTGCCAAACAGGGGCTTTTCCATTCCATGAGGTTCCATTTATTCACTGTTGATGATAGCGCCTGTGCTAATGGTGCTCCATTCAGAAAGTCTTCTTCCGCACCAGTGAGTTCAATGCTATTCCGTACTTTCTCTTCTATCAGGTTCAGTGTATTCAGGTTTATGTTGAGGTCTTTGGTCCATTTGGAGTTGGTAAGTCTGGTGAAAATTATGGATCTATTTGGATCCTTCTAACTGCATTAATACAGATTGACCAGCACGATTTGTTTAAGGTACTGTTTTTTCTCCAGTGTGTATTTCTGTCTAAATGATCAAAAATCACCTATCCATATGTGTGTGGGTTTATGTCTAGGTTTTCAGTTATATTCCATTGATCAATGTATCTGTTTTTGTTTTGTTTTGCTTTGTTTGTTTTGTCCTTAGGTTGGCATGCTTTCTGCCACTTGTCCTGGACCCACCCTGCATAGAGCTGTCTTTGGGGCATATGCCGGTTTCCCACAGACTGCAGTGCATAAGCTGAGGGAAGCATCTGAGGGTTGCTGCACCTGACTGATGCCCTCAGGCTCTTGTTAGTGGCTGCCAGATGGACCCTTGGGCCTTAGCTCTGGGAAGTGCATTGAGACTTTGCTGTCCTGTCTGACAGAGGCTTCAGTGTGTGGACCCCTGCCTGCTTTGCTGCTCAGCAGGGGGTCTCCACAGGTCCAAGCCTTTCTGGCTACTGGCTGCAAGTGGTTGTTAGGAGACTGTTTGTTTGTTTGTTTTTTGTTTGTTGTTTGTTTTTTGTTTGTTTTATGCCTCTGTATTTTTTGTTGCTTTTTCATTGTTGTTTTGTTTTTAATTTAATTTTTTTGTTTTTGTTTGTTTGTGTGTTTTTTTTTTCTTATTCACTTTACATCTTGCTCACTGCCCCCTTCTGGTCACCCCCTTTCATAATTCTTCCCCCATCCCCCATTCCCTTCTCCTCTGAAAGAGCCCCCTGGGTATCCCCCTACCCTGGCACTTCAAGTCCTTAGCCTCTGCATTTCTTAACCTCTAATTATTAAATGACAGAGCTAGGTGCTCTTTTGTTTGGGGGTGACAGTTAGCGCCTCTACTCAGTAACTTCTCTCAGGTTAGTTTGGGTTCTGTGTCTCACATAAGGTGCCCCAAACATAAATAGATGTTAATAAACTCTGTTAGTTATTAATACGACCTGGCCTCCTCCAGTGACAGGGGATATGTCTTATCAGTTCTGGCAAATTATTAGGGGATTAACCCTAAATCTATTTTTCTAACACTAGACTATCTACTTTCTAGCTGTATTACCCAATTGCTCGCTATGTAGGTTTCACCTGGGTTACTTCTGTTTCAGCAGTCCATCCTGGGGAGCATTTGCATCTAATGGATAACTCCTGTTCTCCCCATCTTCCTCCTCCTTCACGCTGTCTCTACCTGAGACTTCCAGCCTGGTAACTGAAATTTTGCCTCTTTTTCTTCTCCCCAGTAATTGCCTGTTACCATCCTTATTTAACAAATTGTTTTATATTGGAGAGCAAAGTTTACATAGCACTATTTGGTGTACATAAGGATCTGCTCTTGGGGAGGACAAGTAGATCTTGGGGGACAGTATTTAGCATTTGAATATATAGCAGCACCAGACCAACCTCCAACAGGTAAATGGTATGTATCAAGAAAACAATCCATCTGTTTTGTGTTTTCCAATTTGATGGTGTTAGCATTCTGTCAATGGAGCACAGATTTTAAGTATGTTTTTATGATTCTCTCAGTGTCTCTTGTTATGGCTACCTTTTCATCTGTACTTTTGTTAATTTGGATAGTCTCTCTCCACTTAAGAGATTTGATAAGTGTTTGTTAATCTCAATCATTTTTTTCAAAGAATCAATTCTTTGTTTTATTGATTCTCTGTATGGATTTTTTTTTTTGTTTCATTTGTTTCTAGTTTATTGATTTCAGTCCTGAATTTGATTATTTCTTCCCATCTACTCCTTTGGCATACTTCTCTTTTTGTTCTGTAGCTTTCATGTGTGCTGTTAAATTTCTATTGTAAGATCTCTCCACCCCCCTTGTTTTTAATGTAGATACTTAGTACCATCAGCTTACTTCTTAGAACATGCTAAATTGTATTCTGTAAGTTTGGGTATGTTGTGTATTCATTTTCTTTTAACTCTAGAAACTGTTTTAAAATGTTTCTGCATTATTCTTACTATTTTATTAATTATTACATTTGTTTATATTTCAACTGATCTCCCACTTCCTGATTACCCTCCACAAAACTCCCATCGCACATCCACCCTCTCCTCTCTCCCCTTTGCCTCTATGAGGATGCTCCCTACCCACCCACCCTCTCCTGCCCCACTGCTCGAGCATCCCCCTACACTGGGGCATCAAACCTCCACAGCTCCAAGGGCCTCCCCTCCCATTAATGTCAGACAAGGCCATCTTCTGTTACATATGGATCTGGAGCTATGGACCCCTCCCTGTACATTCCTTGGTTGGTGGTTTAGTCCCATGGAGCACTGGGTGGTCACCACCAGCCTATGTTGTTCTTCCAATGGGCTTGCAATCCCTCTTCACTCCTCCAGTCCTTCCACCAGCTCCTGGGTTCCCTGAGCACAGACTAATGGTTGGCTCCAAGCATCCACATCTGCATTGGTCAGTTGCTGGCTGAACCTCCAAAGGAGCAGCCACACCAGGTTCCTGCCAGCAAGCCCTCTTAGCAACAACAACAGTGTAGGGTTTGCTCTCTGCAGACAGGATGGATCCCCAGATAAGGCAGTGCCCAGGTGCCTCTTCCTTCAGTCTCTTGTCCATTTTTGTCCCTGTCTTTCCTTTGGACAAGAACATTTCTGGGTTAAAAATTTTGAGATACGCCAGGCAGTGGTGGCACACACCTTTAATCCCAAACTTAGGAGGCAGAGGCAGGCAGATTTATGAGTTCAAGGCCAGCTTGGTCTACAGAATGAGTTCCAGGATAGCTAGGGCTATACTAAGAAACCCTGTCTAAAAGAAAAAAAAACAAAACAACAAAACAAAACAAAAACAACTTTGAGATGGATTAGTAGCCTTATCACTAGGCAGGGGGCTGTGCCTATCTACTGGAGGTGGTCTCCACAGGTTCTATCTCCCTTTCTCTGTGAATTTTTGCTAAAGTCCTAACCTATTGGGGGTCTTGGGAATCTCTTGCTTCCCTGATGTCTGGAACCCTCCAGAGGCTATTCCTAGTTCCTCATCCCCCACTGCTATATATTTTTATTTGATTTTCTGACCCTCTGTTCCTCTCTCCTGTCCCCTTCAGTACCTGATACTACCCTCTCTTATTTCTTCCCCCTTTTCTCTCCCTCCCAGGTCCTCCCCTCTCTCTACCTCCCACAATCATCCTGTCCCCCGTCCTGACCAACGCAGGACTGAAGCATCCGCACCCTGCTCTTCCTCCTAAGCTCCGTGTGGTCTGTGGGTTGTACTGTGGGCAGTGTGAGCTTTTGGGCTAATATCCACTTATCAGTGAGTTCATACTATGTGTGGTGTGTTCTTTTGTGTCAGGGTTACCTCACTTAGGATGATATTTTCTAGTTCTATTCATTTGCCTTCAAATTTCACGAAGTCATTGTTTTTAATAGCTGAGTAGTACTCCATTGTGTTAACTACATTTTCTGTATCCATTCTTCTGTTGAGGGGCATCTTGGTTGTTTCCAGCTTCTCACTATTATAAATAAAGGTGCTATAAACAAATTGGAGCCTGTGTCATTGTTATAGGTTGGAGCATCTTTTGGGTATATGCCCAGTATTGGTATGGCTGGATCTTCAGGTAGAACTATTTCCAATTTTCTCAGGAACTGCCAGATTGATTTCCAACCTGGGTTTACCAGCTTCAGTTCCACCAGCAATAAAGAAGTGTTCCTCTTTCTCCACATCACCTGCATTTTTGATCTTAGCCATTCTGATTGGTGTGAGGTGGAATCTCAGGGTTATTTTGATTTTCATTTCCCTAAAGACTAAGGATGTTGAACATTTCTTTAAGTGCTTCTCAGCCATTGGAGTTTCCTCAGTTGAGAATTCTCTGTTTAGTTCTGTACCCTATTTAGATTCTCTGTTTAGATCTGTACTGTGAGGCAATGGGCTATGCACAGATAGGTTGGTCTCTAGTAGAGCTGAGATGCTGAACCTGGTGGTCATAATTTACCTACATGGGATGGAAGGAGTTCTCTCAAGGTCCTAGAACTCTGGCTCCTGCTTAAGTTACAACCCCCCACAGCCCCCACAAGAGAAGCATGGCTAGAAGTCACATAGGCAATGTCCCAAGCTTCTGACCTTCAGGCTAAACTCCTCCCCAGTTACCTAGCAACAGAAAAGATAGCAGATCACTTTAAAAGGGCCCCTCCTTGCTCTCTCCCTCCCCTCCCCTCCCCT